>CAHIKZ030005320.1:532500-555000 GCA_903632075.3 Acanthosepion pharaonis
CCAATAATACCACCCCAGATCATTATGCCTCTACCGCCTTGTTGGCATCTCAAACACTGATGGCGATTCTGTCCGTTCATTACCCAGCCTTTGCACCACGTATCTGGCCCATCAAGTGTTGCTCAAGTTTCGTCTGTGAACAAAACTTTAGAGAAGTCAATTTTCATATTGTCCTCAGCCCATTTCAATCGATTTTGAATGTGATTTCTCGTCAACGGAGGCTTCAATACAGGTTTGACTGTTGTTGCTATTTCCCTCAGATACCGACACCGAGTACTTTTAGACACAGTAGGATCCCCAATACAACTGAAAAGCCCTTGACTGGTAAGTCCAGGGTTCTTCGTGGCCTCTCGTTTAAGTCGTGACATGAGACGACGTGAAATAACCCTCGTCTCCCTTTATATGCCCTTTTGCATACTTGTGTAGGGTCGGCGGTGAATTTTTCACTGTTTGATGACACTTCTCTATCATTTTAAAAATTTCTAGGGTAGATTTACCTTTTGAGAGTTCTGAAGTAATAGTTTTCTTTTAAGGATCACTTAAACTGCTTTTACGGCCCATCTTTTCACTAAATTCTTATACTTTTCTAATAATTTGGCACACTCAAATCACCATGCTGATAACAAATATAGCACCAGTTTGTTTACATTGCGCAGATCAGTACGAAAATTTTAGTGATTGCGCAGCTCAGTGTTGCCAACATTGTGTTAAAATTTTGTGTGAATTGATTGGACGGTTTTTGAAATATTAGAAAAAAAGTTATCGATAATGTTTTGGCACGCAGTGTATATATAGATGTATGAATTCAAACTTAGTCCTGATATATATAGATGTAGGTATTTCCTCTTTCTACTCTCTGCGACATGATGCAACACAAGGTCAGGTTTAATATGAGGCACCAGAGCCAGGTCCAAAAATTGCCCAGTCCCCACAACTGTCAATTGTGCTGGCATTGGCATGATTATTTATCCCCCACCCCTCTCTAGAGTAATGAGAAGTGTACTGCCATGGGCAGCTGTCCACAGACAGAGATACAATTGAGTCGCACTCTGAGTGAAGACAGAGGCATGATTGAGAGGTGATTACACTACCTGGTATGTCCCAGATAGATGTATGGATTCAAGCTTAGTCCCAGGTAGCTCTATCTGTCCCTGTTTGTGACAGTATATATAGGTATCTTTTATTTGTCTTCTTATCAATATTAATTGACCTTAAGTCAATAAAGATATATCTACCATGAGAGAGAAAATCATGTTGGGTCTTAAAACATTCCAGGCACTCATGCAAAAAATAAAACTATTCTAACACTTTTAACAAACATTACAATTTTCTTTTCACTTGATATATGCAGTTCAATTGGTATTATCCTACAAAATCATAATTTCATATATGCTAATGTTAACAAAAAAATGACTGAGTTTTACATTGTACTTGTTTATAATTGTTGATACTATTAATACATTTACAAGGAACTAAAAATGATTGCCAAAGCTGTTTTTAGTGTACTCAACCTTCAAAACTAGTAGGGTATTTTAATAATTTACCTGTAATCTAATGAGCTGCCATTTTAAAGCCATCTGTTTCTTGGCCAAATATTTCTGGTTGCTAAATTATATCAATTATGTTTTCTCATTGGCAAGTTAATAAATGAGGAAAAGAACTTTAACCTTGGTTTTCTGATCTTGATTTTATTAGCTTGGATAATTAGCTGCAATGTTTATGTTAGACTCTGCCTTAATTATTATAAGAAATAGTCCTTATTCCTTTAGAAGAAAAGACAAACAGACAGACAAAACGCACTAACATTGTTCTATCAGTTTCATATCAATGGGTTTGACATATATCTCAACCACTAATAGATGTCTACACAAAAAAGTCTAAGTCTATTTTTCTATTCTTCTATAAATAAGCTTTGCTCTATTGACTTACAAGCAGAATCACTACCACTAATATCTTCATCATAATAACAGCAGAAACAGTAGATAGTTAACAATATAATGTTGAATCATCAGAACAAAAATGATATTAAAAGATTTTAGATGAAATGAAAATCCTGCATAATTATAACAACTTTGAAAGCCTATTTGGTAAAGGGTATCATCTATGGACAGTATGGGATATCAATACAGGTTTTCTGAAGTTACTTCTTTATTCCAAATTTTTTAAAATTAGTATAACAGCTGAAGAATGGCTGAACTAACAAAAAATCAAAGAAAATTAGTCAAAATATTTGATGAAATTACTTAATTTCAGAATAATTTCCCTTTCTGTTAAAGCGTTTAATATCAGTTATTTGAATTCTGATTATTTTATTTTTTTAAAGTAATTTTTTTGTGAACATGCAGGTAGCATAATGGTTATCAGCACAGAAATCAGGAAACAGTGAACTGAATTGAAGTCCTTGTCTATTAACTTTTGTACTAATGCTCTTCAGATAGGTATCAATCCATTTCTTTTCTTTTAAGCTATGGGTAAAATAGAAGGGTAGACTGGGCTTTCTAGCCTTGAGAGGCAACCAGTCTAGGAGATGGCCTACTCTGAATTCAAAACCATGGCAAATACAACAGGAAATTACTCTACTGTCTTTCTCAAGAAGTCATGGCAATTCACAGATAATAAAGAAAAGAAATCACTGTGAAGAACTATGATTGTCAATATCCTGAAGGGATATTGCATCTAAGTATTAATTCCCAAGAAATGAACTAACACAAGATGTAAAGATAGCACAAATACTATCCAAATACTTTATCAATTTTGTATATCAGTATTATTTACTGTGCTAGGTTTGTTTTTTTTTTTTTGCAATAATCGTATCTAATTTCACTTCATCAAATAAGTACAATTACTTGTATTTTAATTATTTCATAGTCAAAATATTATTGTATACATTGCATAGCAGTTTGCTTTTGAATTTAACCAAATTACTAAAAAAATATTACCAATAAAATATAAACTACTTGTTGCAGCATTGAAGTTAGTTAAGATTTTTGGTAAACTAGTATGTCAAGAATATGGGAAAAAATATCACTATCTGAAAAATAATTAGTATTTAAAAAGTAACAGTTTAAGGAAAAGAATGTTTTCACATTGGGCTTTTTTTAGTACTCTGAAAATGACTGGTACAACTGTCACTTCTATAGTTCATAATTTCTTCAGTTCTCTCATGAGGTTATCTTTTCATTTTATTTATAAACTTTGTCCATAATCATACATTTGTTTTATTTTTATAAATAAATATAATGAAAATTTTGCCTTTTAAAACAAACTATATTCCAAGTTATTTGTCCATCTTTAGATATATAAAATAACACTGAACTATTTTTTATAAGCCCCCTCATCTCCTACACAAAAATATATATGATAAATATTGTGTATAGCTATTTTTTAATCATGCTATAATTTATATATGCTTATAATATATCATTCTTATATTTGTGTTTGATGAGATCAATTTTTCTTAGAAGGTACACTTAAGCTTTTTCATTGAGCAACTGACAATATCAAAATGTGTCAATCACTTTTTACTCTCTCTCATTATTCCTTCATGCCATTAAATTATTCAATTTATTTCCCATCTCTTCTATTGTATGCCATATCAATTTCACTTTTTACTATTTGTCTCTTTTCATTTACAACTTGTTATACTACAACTTAATTGAACATCTACTTAAATTGTGTCTGTTACAAAAAAAAACTTGTTACTGTTCTCTGTAGAATTTTTAATGATTTTCTGAGTGTTTCTTACCAGCAGAATTTTACAAAGATTTTTATTCAAAATGATCTTTATAGCACTTTTGTCTTTTGCAGCACAAATTTATTTGATTGATTTTAAAGAATCAATTAATAAAAATCTTGTAAAGTTAAAACATTTCAGGTTGGGATGAATGTGTAACAATAAGTAATATGCTTATCAAATAGCCTGTGTTTCTCAAATATCATCCAACACTGATTTGCAATCTAAATATATGAATTGGCTATTGCTCACTTGTGCTCTTTTGCAAAAATCAATCATGTCACATGAGATAAAGTTTTTATTTCCAGAAGTGCGAAATGGTAAACATTTCCTGTTTTTATGCACTATTGGAAATTTTAGCTTTACATCTTAAAAGAAAGAATCAGAATGAATCGATGGAATTGACTCAGCAATATCTTAAAAAATATTCGTACATCAATAAATTCAAGATCACTGATATTTTTCTTTGCTTTTTACTTTTTGTTCAATATTATTCTTACTTTTTGACGACATTTTAGTATTTGATATTATGAAAGCTTTTAGTGAAACATAACTGAATAATATAAAATGCTAACAATTATAATGATGCAAAATGCTAACAGCATTTAATGATAATTCTGATGATTACAAATGAGTTAATTATTATAATTGCATGTAGATCAGAGAGGGAATTTCTTAAGTCAGTTTGATGTGTGAAATTCAGAAATTCAATAGAAGCTATTAGGGATTAACTAAAATGCTCTGAATATACCACAGTATGGCTATAAATGATTGAGACTGTAAAATGCTAAGAACAATGTTTTGTAAAATTCTGTTAATATAAAATATAAAAAATTGGAATATATGAAAACCAGTTTTATGTTGAACATTTTTTTATAAGTGTTGATGTTTCACTACTCTGTGAACATTATCAAAACAAATGAAAACTCTAAGGAAAGGTCATTACCATGGCAACCATGCTACACAACATTTCTTTAGAGTTTTCAGTTGTGTTGAAATATAAATTAGTGAACATCAATTTCCTAATAGAAAAACTGGTTTTCATATATTCTATTTGTCATACTTTGTCAGATATTTTACATCTATTATTTATCATATAAAATATACATACAGGGTGTAATGGATAAATTATCACCATTTTATATTTTTAATTTTGTGCATGTGCATTGTTTGTTTTTGATTTTGTCAACTGCACAGTATAGTAGGGTCAGTTGGGCACTATCTGTGAGAAAAAGAGCACCATGATGCAGTTCACTCTGCCAGAAATTTGGAAATTGCATGCTGTACTCCTTGGCATTCACACCGGAAGCTCCAATCCAAACATTTCAGAGTTTTTGGGTGTCAATCTGAGGTCAGTGCACATGATTCAGAAAGAGTTGGACGAGTCTAATGGTGATTACGAAAGTGTTTGGAGTTAAAGCCAATTGGCAATTTTATTGAATAAATTTTATTGAATTACTCTGTAGTATTTCAAGATATTTTTGTGTAATTTTGGTAAATATATCTGTTAAAATGAGATGTCAGTGTTATTTTCATTTTTGTATAATTTAGACAACAATTTATCCATAGCACCCTGTAAAATACTATTAAAATTAAAGTAGAATGTTTATATTGATGTGCAACATGGATATGTTTATGACTTAAATATATTTAATCATGTAAAGTAGTTTTGCTTTTGACATGAAAAAAATTACTTGTAACAAGTTGCCAATTAACAATATCTATATAAAACAGCCACCAATTTAACAGAATACACTCTCATACATATACATACCTCTACACGTGCTTTCTCTCTGCTTATCTATTGAAAAAAAATCCTATTTTCACTTCAAAGAGATCATGGCTGTAATTAAATTACAAGAAACACCTTTTCCTTCTCAGCAAACACCTGCTGAAGTCACATACTTTTCAAGATGATTGGTTGGTCAGCACATTAAATGGTACTGACCATTTGGTTGTTCCTTCAAGTCTTTTTCTCATTCTTGTGGCAAATAATTTTTTTAATTATTTTCTCCAGTATACATAATGTTTCTTGTAAAGTCAACCTTCATGTGAACTCCTACCAAAGATTAATGATATAGATTTGTTAACATCATGCATTTTTCTTGATTGGTTCTTTTACCTTTGTTTCTTTTATGCATCAGAATATTTAGTCTGTAACTTTTCATCATTAAGTTGAAGTTGTATATAGTTTTGTTAGCAAACATCCAGAAATATTAGTTTTGTAGCATCTTCATCAGAAAAACTGACTGAAACATTTTTTTCATAAATAGATCTTCCTCTTTTTAATTCATTATTTTATTTCTCTATATTTTTAGTAGAAAATATAATGCACAAATATGTGTTCAAACTATTTATAGAGGGCAAGTATACTGGAGTTTACAAATACATAACTAGATTTACTAGAAACAATGTTTTAGTGACTCTTCCTAGAAGTTTGATATACTTATAATGACATGAGTAATTTAATATCTACCTTTCTTCTGGTTGCATCAATTAATTTCCTATATTTTTTCAGTTGAAAGCACGATAATAGAAAAAGTTAAATATATGTGCAATGCCAAAAGTATGCAGCTTTATTCAACTGAGAATACAAGGTTCGCATATAGTGTCCTTTTATAGTCCCAGTAAACAGAAATAGCTTTCTCGAATCAGAGAGTAACAAAACAAGGGGAGACCACTTGATTATTCATAACAATATGCATCTTAACAGATGATGTTATCAAGAATTAGTCAGGAATACTGCTTCCCCCCTCACCTCAATACTGTACTTGTTATTACCCTTATTTTATTTTGTTTTTCATATAATTTATTTCTTTACTAAGTAGGATATTCTTGTTTAATAATGGTATTGTTTTATTTTCAATTTCAGGTGAGTTGATATTTGTTCTCTGTATTATCAAGTGCAGGTACGTACAGATTTTTACACGGACACCTATCATAATTATGACAATGAAAACTAGAACAGTATCTAAATTCATAATTCAAATAAAACTCACTTTGCCTTACCTATCTTGTACCTCAGTGTATGAATCCAGTTAAACCTAAACTGATCAAATACTTTATTTAATTTTACAAGAAATTCTATGAAAATGTCACCTATTTATTTCCACAGACATTTTAGCAAATGCAGGAAGCACAGTAAAGCCAATGAATAGAACAAGTCTTCAGCTACAAAACCATTTTTCTACATAGTCTCTACCATAGTCTCACAATAATGAACAAGAACATGGATGCTCATTAAAAATCTATACCAGAAGATGTAACACATGCTTTCACATCAGCAATACCTACCTGTGCTCACATGCAATATTTGGTTTCTACAAGCATAAATGAATGTTGGTGGGCACATTTTTTTTTTGTATGTAAAAATTCAATAACACATCTCTGATCTGTATATACCTTCATGTCAGACAAATATGGGTTACTAACAAAAAGATTCAACATCTACTGCAATTCCATCAACATTGGCTCTGACATCATGTATTGTGTATAAAGATTGTGCTGAATACAAAACATTTTTCATTTTTAATTAACACTTGAAATTACTGCATTAATTTTTTTAAGTATCTTGAGTAATAATATACAGAATTTTAAAGAAAAAGTTGTAAAAGCTTATATGCCAAGGTGGGTCATTTATTGTAATAATTTGGCCATTATAATATTCTGTTTATTGGTTTGGACAATTCTTATGACATTCTTGCTTTGTAGTAATGTGCATAAAAATTCTGTTATTAGCTGACAGTTCTTATGAATCAAGTTTTTCTGAAGTGTACATTCAGCTAGTGTTAAATTAAAATGAATAGGCATAAAATTCAACACATCTTTTCTTGTTTAATGGCAGAAGTATTTTTCTTTGGGATAAAATTAGAGGTAATTAGGAATTGTATTGTAATTTAAAACTTTTTGTTGTATCTTAAGAACTGAATTACTATCTTTCAAAAATTACATACTGGAGGAGAAAAGTATGAATCCTATTTTTTTTTGTTTGGTTATCAAGAAATGCTTGATATGTATGACCTATTAAAGAATATCTCAGATACAATACTTACAGTCAGTAAAAAGTTTGATTGGTCTCAACAACTGAACATATTTTTGTTATTTCTTTAAAATATTTTATTATTTGATTTTTATCTCAATTCCATATTTAGAAATTATTTTTTGTTTTATTTTATTGGCTTTTAGTTTTGCATGAAATGATTTCTAGCTTCAAATTGGTAATTACAGTTTACAAATACAAAATTGTAAAATCTTATATCGGTGATGACTTTTTCCAAGAAATAACTTGCAGAAAACAAATGATGGTTTCTGTCCTTGGTACACTTAGTAATCAATGTCAGTGGGCAAAGAATATCTCAAGAAATACTTGAGTTTTTCTTAAAACACACCCCTCTTTAAATGATCATTTGTATTGAATTTACCAAGTAAAATACTGTTAACCTCTTTGGTTATCAGAGCACTATGGTCAGTAGTCACTTATTCTGAACACACACATGCACAGATTGCTAGTGTCAAATGATAGTTCTAGCTTTTCCAGTGTCATTCAACTTGAACCCTTATCTTATCCTACAAATTAGGCCCACACACAGTTTTTTTTTGTTTCAGGTGATATTCTTGATGATCTTTACTTATTAGCTGTACTTTTCTCTCTTGCCACTTGATTTACATAATAGGTTGGGTTGTATACATTTCTTTTAGTTTCTTTTCCTTTTATACAGACTCATTAAATCTCGTCAGTTAATTTACTCAGCCTTGCCATCTTTGGTTAAATTTTATCTGAATTTTGCCCTCAGATGAAAAACATGCTCGCTTTTATTGATTTGATAAGATTATTCAATTTTCTTGTTTAAAACAGATGTAGTGTGCCTAACATCAGTTATTTTTATATTTCTTTTCAAGAAATGAATTTTGAAATAAAAAAAAAATTTAACTTTTAAACATAAAATCCTTCATTTGTGAAAATGGTTAAATTGTTGAGAGATGGAAATAGTAAATGGCCATCAACCATTTTTATAATAGATTAACTTTGATATTCTTTTGTTGTATTTACTCTCAATCGATAATTAATCTTGTATGGTTTGTCTGTAATGAAATAATAATCTTGCCAAAGTTTACTCTTCGGAGCCTAATATGAGGGTGGGACCATAATAAACTGGGTAGTTGGAATTTTTCTAAAGGGTAAAAAAACCATAAAATTAATAAACAGTTAATTAAAGCTGGGGAGTGCTTGGAAAATATCCTTAAATAAAAAAAAAAAAAATGAACATTCCTCTCTTCATCTATTATGCACCTAATGGTAGTCACTTAATGTTTGCATCTAAGTTCTGTTGCATCTGATATTGTTACATAGAGTAATATTCATCTATATTTCTGAGATGAGGTATTATGTACACTATTTACATTATTCAGACTACTGTCCTCATCTTTGTCGCCATGTTTATCACAACATTTTGGCCGTTGTACACTCTGGCCTTCTTCAGTAAGCAAAATAAAGAGTTCAGTTCCATATGCCATTTACCTGAAGAAGGCCGGAGCATACAACGGCCGAAACGTTGTGATAAACATGACGACAAAGATGAGGACAATAGTCTGAATAATGTAAATAGTGTAGAGTAATATTGTTGATTGCTTTTATATTAATATTCATATTATAAATGTTAGTTCTGTTTATTATGAGTATCAAGAGATTAAGTTTTATATTACTTTATTCATTCCAAGCCAATATGTCAGTTATCAGTCTATTTAATGGTAACGAATAATTGATCTTCAAAAATGGAGGACAATTTTGTTATTTGAGTGGATCAGTGGATATGACATATAGTTATAAGCTAAATTTTGATCTAAAATTTTCACTGTATAGTGCTTGATTTTTGTGATTAATATTTGCCATTGAATTAAGTGCATTGACAAGGAATAAAATGATGTTCAAAAATATTTCTTAAACAAATCCCTTTTTCATCATTAGACCACAGACTTATTAATGTACCCATTCATATATCAGTTTCTTACTCCCTCACTTTATACAAAATACCTTAAAACAAGTACATCAATTTTAGCTATATTGTATAAAGTTCAATTTTATTGCATATTAATGTCAATTGAACAAATCAGCTTTGACAGAATTATTTTTAAAATCCTATTTGCACAAATTATAAAATCCCAAAATAATTATTGTGGCAAGATTTGTCCAGTTAATGACACGTCAGGATTCCACTAGATTCATGTTGTAGAATAAGTTGTTCAATACAATATCTTTTAAGCCTTGTGTATTAGTGTACTACTCTGAATGTAATCTTCATATGGCATCATAATAATATTGATATTCAAAGAGTCATACTTTAATCTTCACTGGATAAGCTTAATACATAGTATACAATAATCATGTTATTACCATTTCAGCTAAGTCAGTAAAGAAAGCTACTGACAATAGAGGGGCTTATAAAAACCAGAAGCAACAAAATACTCAAGACAATTATAAAAGAGGCTAGAAAAGTAAGCCTGCCTATGAAAGGGAAAATGTAATAAAAGACTCCACTTCATTCTCAACAGATGTGCACCTATACACAAGCTTACCAAATTCATGAATTTCATGTGTTATTTCAGACTAAAAAATATGTGGTACATTCTTCTGAGAGATAAGCTGTGGGAAAGGAAAAAAAAAGATCATTTTAGGATTTACTTCAGTCATTGACACTTAAGTTTACCTCAAAATGTAATAAAAATAGTATGTTTATGAAAGAGGAAGTTGAAAGTAACAGTGGAAGCAGAAAAAGCAAAAGAGAAAAAGAAATAAATTTATATGAAGAAAAAGAAAAAGTGGAAAGTAAATCTAAAAAGAAAAATATTAGAGGACAAAACTAGAGGAGGAGAGGGAGGGAGAAAGACTATAAAAAAGAAACAAAAAATAAGCAAAAGAAATCAGGTAAAAGATGTTGAGAGGCAAAAGAAGTGTTGGTGACAACTAAAAATGAAAGAGATAAGCATGAGGCAAACCAAAATCTGAGTGGAATGTTGTTTGCCTATTCATCTGGTTGATATTAATAAATTAGTGATTGTGAATCTAAATTTTACTAGGCATTCAGATGGAAGATGCAGATCCTGATAAAATAACAGTCATCTATAAAATCTACAGCAGCTCATGAGGATATCGATGTTATATAGGTACATCATCAAATATGTAGCCAAAGATAAAAAAAATGTATTTATTTTATACAATAACCTTCCTTATAAATGTGCTTAAACCAATGCTTCTCCATTAATTGTATAGATCAAACATTATAAATTGAAAATTTCAGAACAAAATTTTTAAAATAATTGTCTTGGCCAATGAACTATTATTTTCCTTTCTTTTTTTTTGTATTTAATCAACAATTCAGTATCAGAATATTATCGAGACAATTGCTGATTATTTAATGCATGTGGCCTGATAAGAAATGATATAGATGCTTTAAGAATGAAAATTGATAATGTTAACAGTTTAGTTAACATGATATGGTAATACAGATTGGTCATGTGCCTAAAATACATATAAATCACCAACCCTCTTTGTCATAAAGGTAACTTAACTCTTCAGTTGTACATAATGGTCTGAAAAGTTTGAATATAAACTGTGTGTTTCTGACCATTTATTGGCAACATTTAACCTCGGAAAATTTTTAATAATTTCCATCTGACTTAAAAAAGAAATTTACTCGTAGTTTGAGTTAGTGAACAAATTTAACCAAACACTTCTCGTCTCATTCTCTTAATAGTTTGCTATCTATTACTCATGTTGCAGCCACTCAAGATGAAGCCAGAGTTATCAAATTATTTTTTTATATAAAGAATTTGCCTGAAATATACAATAAAGAAAACAGCAAGCTAATTTCCAATTTCATTGAAGTGAAAAGAAGCTTGAACTTTCAAGAACTTGAAAGTTTTCAAACACTAGAATATTTTTGCAACATGCTGATGCGTGTTGAAATCTTCACAGTATTTAGTATTGTTGAAGTTATTGCTAAAAAATTTTATCAAGATTTACTCTACATTTTGTTCAATTTTGCAAATCAGTCAATGAAATTTGAATAAGCTGATTTGTTTGGAAAAATACCTTGACAAAAACCCTACAAGGCAAATTGAAAACTGGATTTTTGTATATATAAAAACTAAGAAAAGATATGCAAAAAACAATATTGCACTTTTATTAAATAAGTATTTGTTATTTTAATCATTAAATTGTTTTTAAAATAGTGGGCATATTTTGTATGTTAAATAAAAAAACTTTTAATTTTTCAAAAAATTGATGAAAATTTATTGTACTAAGTTATGCACCCTAGTAAAACCAACTGTACTTTTTACCCACTTACCTATTTTCAGTTCTCCCCAAAATTTGGTTTCAATCAGCCAATTTTGAGCTATTTTAGAGGGTATTCTGAACAGACTGACAGAATAAAAGTCACAGAATTTTATATACAGGTTATTTTGACTTGATATTAGATAATTATCAGATGAAATCTAAATTTCAAAGATAAAGAATTAATTATAGCCAAATAAATAACATCTCAAAAATATGTTAGCTAATTACTTTATACACTGATTTGCTCAAACTAATTGAGTCATTGAGCCTTTTTCAGGTGTTTATCATAGTTGGTAACCTTCTAAGAATTTCAAACTATAAATGGGAATTAATTCTTTCCTTCTGTCCATGCTAGAGGTTCTCTTATATCAGTGAATTCTATTCAGTTAATTCATGTTTTGTGATGTTTGTCTTTTCTGCTAAACCAGGGTATCTTCTTTTTTTTTCTTTGGCACTACTTGACCCAGTTGGTAAATTTGAACTCACAACAGCCAAATAATGCAATTCACTTAGCTTGCATTTATCTACTGGGCAATGTCAGACAATTCTGTGGTAAAAATTATTAAAGCTAATGTATATCCCCTTCATCAACTAAGCTAGACTTTAGCTGTGGTATAATTGTTAGAATGATTTAGTCTTAGGTTTCATGTTATTTCTTTCTTAATTAAAGGCTTCAATATAGTGTTCATTTCTGTGCTAGGCCTACTGAGGAAGTTGTCAGCCTAACATTTTTGAGTGCTGTTCTCTATCTATTATTCCAATTTAATTCTACAAGGTTGGCAGCTTCTTCTCACTTTTCTTTTCACACATGGTCAGCCATATCTGATGTCATTGTCTCCTTCCAGATTATGGATTTCTGATGTTCCTACTGCTGTACTTTTAATGGGTAACTGATTTTGATTCCAGAAATTACACTATTCCAATTCTGATAGTATTATGTATTGTTTTCTGGTCAAAAGATCCAGAAAAATGCTAGAAGAACACATGAGAATTTTAGTCTAATTGGCACTAAACTTAACATTTTTTGCTTACATTTTACTTATATTTTACTTTTAGTTAAAATGTTCATTACAATATAGCCAAGTCATCATGGTCTAGAATCCTGATCTGATATTTACTTCTCATTTTCGTGGGCTTATATATATTCAATCTGACTTGACATCAGTTGACATGAATCCGCCAACAAAAAAAAAAAAAAAAAATTGAAATTGATCTTTAACACAGTTGCTAAGCATTTTGTAAATAAATGAATTTGAGTATCATTGGAATCTATTTACAGAACATCTTTTCAGTCATCCTACCATTTTGACTGACCACTTAACAATGACTGACTGTGATCTGATTTCTCTCTTACATTTAATGGAAAAAGTACTATTGCTAGTTTTATTCCCAAAATGAATTGTTGGTAGATTTATAATTGATTCAACACTAGTAAAAGAAAACAACACAGGAAAAATTAGGGGGCTTCTGAAATTTGAAAAAAATTTTTAAACTTATAAGAAGTTTGAAATTGGTTTTTCATATTTCAGAGAATATTTCTCAATGTACTTTGATAAAAAGTTAATTTATATTTAAGTTCTATTAATGTTTTTTTTATTTTCTAGTGATAAATTGTGACTGTCAATGTTCTTTTTAACAAAATAACAACATATTATATTACCAGATGTAATTATAAATACTATAGTAATATTTTGAGATCTATAAAGGCAGCCATGAAAATTATGTTAATGCTAATATATGATCATCATTTGAGAGTACAATTGTTAATTTATGGCTGATGTTAATCAATCCCAAAATAATTGCAGGATGATAATGCAAAGGAAATGTATGACAGGACCAGATGATCAGAAACATTTAAATAAAAAAAATAAATGTAAAAATTATATGCAATCAGAAAGAAAAATTAACTTTTGCAATTCTTGTCAGTTGACCTTGAAAAGCTTATCTATCATTAAGATTTTGTAAGAAGCTAAAGAAAGAAAAATATTAGTTGACACCAAATAAATAAATTAATATTTGCTCCTTGCAAAAAATAATAATGTATTGAACATTATCTAAAACAGCTTCATAATATCAATAATTCTATTTTTTATTTCATGCTTTACTATCATTGTTAAAAAAAAATTTCTAAAGCTTTATGTAGTATTCATTTCTTACAAAACGTTTCTGTGAAACAAATATGTCTAAGCATTTCAGTAAGATAAACTGACTTTAATTATTTAAAATATTTAGGTTTAAAAGTGATAGCTTCTAATTTTTATATTTTAAATTATTAATCCTCTTATATGACAATGAAAACTGAACAATTTCCTTACAGATGTAGAGAAGACTTGAAGTAACAGATGGATTCTGAGAATATTATGGATGGAGCATTTAAGCAACAAGGAAGTTTTAAGGAAAATTGAAATGAAAAGAATACTTTTACTTAGAATCAGAGACAATTGAAATTCATGGAACATATAAGGAAGGAAGAGGACTTGAAGAATTTGGCATTCACAGGACATATTGAAAGCAAAAGGAGCAGAAGGAAACAGCAAGTAACCTACCTTAGCAGTTTGTATGAGTGGATTTGCAGAACAAGAACAAAGTGGCAGTAAAGGAATAAACATTGTAGAGAGTTATGAGTACCAATGACCTAAAGGGACATGAAACATAAAAGATGATTTTAAATCTGTTTATTTGTCTTATTACTGTCATAATTCCAATGACCTCTGCTCTCTAGCCATTTTATTTTCTATTATCCTCTCCCTGTTTCCACCCAATGTTATATTTATTTTCTTATATTGTATCATCTTTATAGATTTTGGATAGTTGTTCTTACACTACTCTGACCCTCTTTTCCAAGAGCTATTATGTTGATTAACATAAACCTTTCCTTAATTGTCTTTTAAATTACTACATTTTGATCATGAATTGTTTTTACACTCCTTGAATTATTTCCTCCTGAATAATGCTTCAAATAACATTCTTTTTGAATTCTTGCAGTAGAAAAAAAAAGTATTGCTTGTGTCAGGTTAGTTTTAGCTTAAGATAATGTAATTAAATTTTCTTTTATGTAAGCAAGTATTTATAAAGCAAAGACAAATTGCAACTCGTTTATCTATGTTGTTTTTTGTTTTGATTGATATAATTGGAGGAAAGATACTGAAAATACAGTTTTCTTCCTACCTACATTGTTTATTGACAACTTCTGTGTTTTAATTTCCTGCTTTAATAAAAATAAGAAATTCTGTTATTTCTCAGTCATACACAAGTTCACTTTATTTGTAACTAGTTTAAAAGCTGCAGACTTTTAAGCCAGCTCCTGAAGAGTACTAATTGAACCTCTGGCCCAGGACTAAAGGGGCATCTGGTCCAGTTTAAAAAACAGCAATGATAACTTTGAAGAAATAACTTCCTTCCATGGAAATTCAAAACCTCACTTTAACTCTGATTCAGACTATGAGTCCAAATCCGGTCAAAAGACTGATTTGGGCCAAAATTTCAATTCAGGAATAAAATTGAGTTCTTCAAATCACAAACTCAGGAGAACTTCAAAACCTCATGACATGAAAACTTCTCACTTTAACTTTGATTCCTTGGCATTTTGAAGAAATAAGATTGATTACCTCAATTAACAAAGTTTTGGAGATAATTTAAACTGAATTTAAAAAAAAAATTTAAATTCACAAAGTTTTTGTTACTTTAAACTTAAGATAAATTAAAAACGTTTAAAATCACTAATTTTTTTTTCAGTTATTTTAAAATTTGAATTTTTAACTTTTCCTTCCTTATCCAGAAACAAATCCCAATGCTGGATATTCAGGCACCAGATGAAGGGAATATTTTCAATCCCGTGATCATCCTGATTCTAAAATGGCATATGTCTAAGTAGAACAAGTGTGGCACAAGTTAGAGGGAGCTTCAGACACATGAACAGACAGAATTTGTGATTTATTTATTTGTAATGTTCACCATCATAAATTTTTGTTGTTCTAAAACTTCTCTTTTATCATTTTCTTGTTTGAATGATAAAAAGATATAAAAGAGATAAGTTTTTTTTTAAGTATTCTTCAAATTATTAACCAACAAACCTTGCTGATGTTTTAACAACTTTTTAAAGATAAATCGTAAGTTTTTTTATTGCAAAAGAAAATGCTTTGCCTATTATAACCCATATGGTTGTCTTTAACCACAGAAATTGTACTGGTTTCTTATTAATAAAACTAAATCTTCTTTCATTTCTGACATATCAAGATCTATTTTCATACTGAAATATTTCATATCAATTTATATTGAGTAGATCATTTTTGATGCAATCAATCCATGAATAAAAATAATGTATCAAATAGTATATAAGGAATATTAGGAATAGTTGTTAAGGATTGATTGCAGATGGTTTATGTGTAATAAAATAAAAAGTTTTCTTTGCTAATTCAGAAATTCTTTACAATAAATTCTTTAACATTGCTCATAAAAATGGTGCTTAATGACCAGGTAATTTGAATTTTTGAATAATTGATACTATAAAATATTAGGAATTCTAACTTCTGTTTTATTTCATCATTGGACTGCAAGTAAAGATACTTTTTTCCTTGTAATATTTTAAGAGGTTGCATTTTATATCACATATTTGTCAGAATTGAGTGAGTAACCCATACAAATTTTGCTGTATCAGAAAATGCCTTTAAATTAATTAAATAAGATCACCATCATTCAGTGTGAATATACATTTTAATCTTAATGTAGGTATATATATATTTAAAATGCAACAGCTGATTTTTTATTTTTACATGCTGTGACTTCCCTCCACGCACACACACACACACTCTCTCTCTCTCTCTCTCTCTCTATATATATATATATATATATATATATATATATAGAGAGAGAGAGAGAGAGAATACAGCACTGACTTTTGAAATGGTTTTGATACTTTGAAGTATTGATATTATAAATCTTTCCTTAAAAGCTTTTACTTTATCCATATTTCCCAATCCATTTCCTGATATCTAATTGCTATTTTTTTTTCTTTTTAGGTCATTCACTACTTCTCTATTTATTTATATAGCTATATATTGCATATATCAGTTCTTATTCTATTTATCATACTGACAAATATATATAGATGTGTGTGTGTGTGTGTGTGTGATTTTGGTCAACATTTTAGCTGTATCTGAAACTAGGTGGCCAACAGACATTTTGCCAGTGGAAACCACAGGATTTATATATACAGGCAGAGAGAAAAATTGAAAATGAATTGAATTGATACTAGATGATCAAGACATCAAAAAATGCATTCTGGGATACTGACAATTATTTGAAAGAATTCTTGTAGTTGGACTGAAAGGAAAGCCTTTCAACATACCTAATATAATCATCTATGCACCGACAGCACAAAGTACAGAAGAAGAAATCAAATCTTTTTACTCCATGCTAGACAATGCCAAGACATAGTGCAAATCACAAGAAGTTAGAATTATCATGGGAGATCTGAATGTCAAAGTAGGTAAAGAGAGGGTAGGGAAGATAGCTGGCAAATTTGGACTAGGAACCTGCCACAAACATGGATAAAAATTGGTCCAATGTTGCACAGCCACTGACCAGGTAATAGCCAATACTCAATTCTAAAAAACATTCAAGATGATTATGGACATGGAGAAGCCCATAAGAAAAACTAAAAGCCAAATTGATTATATAACTATTAACAAAAATTCATGAATGCAGTTGTTCACTGCAAAATCTATCCAAGTGCAGACTGCAGAAGCAACCACCCCCTTGTTATATATAAACTAAGAGTGAAACTATGGAGACTGAAGAAGTCTAATGCAGCACCCAAATTGCAATACAGCAGACTCCTGAACAACCCAAACCTGAAGGAAAAATATATGGAAATGGAATCTCGAAATGGGGTATACTAAGAGAAGCTTTAGTGACATCAGCAAACAACATCATCCCAAAGAAGAATGAACATAGAAGAAAAAAATGAATGAATCACAAATGAGATTCTTGACATGACGCAAAGGAGGCAGAAATCAATGCCAAGATATGGGACAGAATACAGAAAACTACACAATGAAATACTTGATAAATGCAGGCAGCCTGAAAAAGAATGACTCAACAAAAAATAGCAGAAATAGAGAGAATGTGTATCACAGATAAAGGAGACATGAATAAAAATAAAAAAATAAGGAAAATAACAGGACAAAAGACCTGCTCATGAATGGGTTGTGTAAAATCCAAGGATAGAATGCTCATATTAGAGAAAGAAAAAATTCTTCAGTGCTGGAACAAATATATTGGAGAACTCTTCCACAATGAAAAAGAGCAATCAACAATACACAGAAATACTGACAGGCTGAATATAGTGGAAGCTGCACTGGTCAAATTGAACAGAAACAAAGTGGCAGGGCCAGATAGAATTGTAATAGAGATACTAGCATAGACAAGATTACAGAAATAATAAATTAAATCTACAACAGTGGTGATATACCAGAAGATCTACGCTGATCTATTTTCATAGTACTGCCTAAAAAACCAGCTGCAAAAAAATGTGAACTCCACTAAACAATCAGTCTAATGAGCCACATAACAAAACTCATCATCTGCATTCTGATGAATAGAGCATGCAGCAGAATCAGGCCAGAGATAATACAAGAACAGTGTATGTTTGTCAAAGACACCAGAACAAGGAACGCGATTATTTATGTTTAGAATGTTATCAGAAAGAGCAATACAAATGCAAAACATGTTTTGTAGACTACACAAAGGCATTTGACAAAGTATGCCACAAAGAACTGTTAGAACTACTAAGTAACCTTGACATGTTCAGGAAAGACATTAGAATAATCAAAAATTACTACTGGCAGCAAATGGCCTGTATATGGATAAAAAATGAGTTCAGCAAATATACAAAAATAGAAAGAGGTGTAAGGCAAGGATATGTCTTCTCACCGGATTTATTCAACCTACACAACAAAGCAATTCTGAGAGAACTGAAAATCCTACCAGGAGTCATCATTGGCAACCACAATCTTAACAGTATATAAGATATGCAAATAACACAGTATTAATAATAGCAGACATGGAAAGGAAACTACAAAACGTCCTACAGAAGCTATCAAAGGGGGCTAAGCATAAACTTACAAGAAAACAAAAAGCATGGTCATCAGCAAAAAAGATAAGTCCAAAATGCAATTTACGGGAAAGAAAGTGCGACACTGAGATCTGAAGATATATTGGGATGGCCAAAGATGCATTTCAAAAGTTAAGCAGAGTATTAACAAGACAGGAAAGTTTTGTTGGAAACAAAGAAAAAGAGTACTGAACTGTTACATGATATCTGTCCTCAAGTATGGCAGTGAATACTAGAAAATCTCCTCAAAGATGAAGAAGAGACTTGAAGCAACAGAAATGTGGTTCTACAGAAGGATGCTAAGGATACCATGGGCTGAACATGTGAGCAACAATGAGGTTTTAGAGAGAATGGAAACAAAAAGGAAATTTATACTTAACATCAGGAAGAAGCAGCTGAAATTTCTGGGACATGTAATGAGAAAGGAGGGCTTGTAAAATTTGATACTCACAGGATGAATAGAGGGAAAAATGGACAGGGGAAAGCAACACATGACATACTTAATGAGCTTGAGAAAGTGGATGGCAGAACAGGGTCTGGGAAAAATAAAAAGACAAAACATATTAAGAGCTACAAGGGATAGGAAGTTGTGGAGGACCATGATGGCCTACGTCCTGAAGGGACATGGCATATAAAAGAAGGATTTTACAAGGTAATTTTTTTTTTTTTTGAGTTGAGGATAAAATGTTGTGAGTAGTAGAGAAATTTGTGTAGGTGTTGTTGTTATCTAAGAAAGGTTTTAATTTTTCAATGTAGACAATAGTGTCTATTATATCTATTCCACCTCCTTTGTTGGATAGGACTAGGATGATGATTTTGTTCATCAATAAGTTTTTAGTGCACATATGTATCTCCTAAAGGACAACACCAATAACTCTTCCAAGAAAAATCACACACACACACACACACACACATATATATATATATATATATATATATATATATATAACACACACACACACACCCTAATCCTCTTATATGAAAGATTTCACTGAATAAATCCTGAAAAACATAAGCTGAATGTGCACCTTGTTTTGGTAAGAATCTTTTTCTATAACTTACCCCGACATCTTATGTCTGGGTGAAGGTTGAAGAGAATATGAATGATAGGGTATGAATGGAAAGAAAATGATAGCGTCACTTAAAAAGCAGTTGTTCTTGCCTACAAGAATCTCTCTTAGACAGCTATCATTTCCACATTGGCTCTCCCACCCCCACTTGTAGCTGATCTTTGTATCATTTTTGTGTATTATGACATCTTTCAGTATTTCCTTTACTACCCTCCACTTGGCCAACTTCTAGGAAGAAAGGGGCACCTTAAAAGTGTTCCTCTTCTTCTTCCTTAATTGTCTCTCCACTCTCTTACCAAATGTAAGTGCTTGCCATCTACCAGTTCTTTTACCTAAAAAGGTAGACTAGGATGCTTGTTATGCAGATCAAGGCAAAGCTTTTCCTCTCGTAAGGAAGTGAGATGGAGCTTTAGAAGTCAGTAACTGTTGGTCGTGCCAAATATTTGAAATTAACCAACAGATGTTTAGCTGGAAGCAACCATTCATCAAATCTACACTCCTTAATATCCCCTAATTTTAAATTTCTGTACTATGCAAGTTTGAAACAATTTTCTGCAACTATTATCTGTTTTTAGATGCACCTATTTTTAATACTGTTTTCAACTTTTGTAAATCAATGAAGATTAATTTCTGCACAATTTCTTATTTATAAAGAAAATTGATACCAGAGATCATTTCATATCTTCAGATGTATCTTTATTATATAGGAAGCAAGTCATATTAAAAATGCTGAAAAATCCCAAAAGGCATTTTGTACTTTAAATACTGGATCTTTTTTTATCCCAAAATATGTTTTTATATTACATATAGAAAAATGTAAAAATATTTAAATTTTAACTGTACTAAACTCTTAATTTTCTACTTACAAATACTAAGGCTTATATATATATATATATATATATATTCTATGACATTTGCACTACTCAGAGTTTTGCTCCTTTCAGTTGAGCACTATCATAGGTCTTGTAAATCATTTATACTTTATTCCTACCAATCTTTGAATATGGAACCAGTCAACCAGTAATAATATTATGCTTACCAATATAAGATCTTATAAACCGACAATGGCTGAGGGGTGCAAAAGATACTAGATCAGACAGTGGAACACAAGTTTGAACACTTCTGGTGGGTATATTTTCTTTATTAAGACTCTCAAAGACATAGTCTGGTAGATGTAATTCACACTGTGTAATAAAAAAACAAAAAAAAACAGGATGTCTACTCAAACACACATATTCACTAAAATACAATGTTTAAAGTAATAATTTTTACTAGTTCAAATGTTATTTTTAGTGGATACCCATATTTGAGTAGAAACAAAGCATTCTACTAAAATATAAGTATCCACTAAAAAAAGTTTAAAGTTATATCCCAGTTGAGATTCTGTGAAATGGAACTGATAATAAAAGGGTTCAAATTATGACCTCTGACTTTTAGCTTCACTACTTTTGGAAAAGCAGACCAGTTGTTTTGTCTTTCTTTTGTTAACCAACGAGATATAGTAAATGAATGTGCAAATGAAATTATTGCATTTTTTAAGGCAAAAAAATCAAAGCAGGTGGAGACAATTTGCCAATATCTTTATAAGAATTAAAATAATTTTGATTGTTTTGTGATTTGTACATATTAATAAATATGAGAGCAAGGTACACAGTGAAGATCAAATTCCCTAAAAATTTCTTACAAGATTAATCACTCTATAATCAATACCTTCATCTTCGAGATTTGTAGATAATTGTGAATACTCATCACCAATTATGAAAAATGCTCTTTAATGGAAATTTTTCCATAAAGAAATAACATTTTAAAATTGCTTCATGATAAAAAATCTCAGTTTAAATATCATGACTGTGAAGATGGAGAAGTTGAACAAGTTTATTATTCTTTAGATTGATGCTTACTTTATTTGTGAAATAGATTTGTTTTTCTTAGTTTTACATATATCCAACTTTAAATCTTCTTTAACCTGAAGAGAACATCACAAAAATAGACACAAGTTCTTATTAAAATTCTCCAAATTAACATATCCTTTTCCAAGGATTTAGAAAACAAACACAAACTGATTTTTTTATAATTGAAATTTAAAACGATATGACTTCAAGAAAGGAGGATATATTTATATGTTATGACATTTAATTTTTCTGTTTTTAATTGGTTCTTCCAAATGTAGTTTACTTCACATAAATTTACTCATTGTTTGAATGCCCCAAAGTTTCTGAAAGCAAGATATATTAAATACATAAAAATG
>CAHIKZ030005320.1:560000-672500 GCA_903632075.3 Acanthosepion pharaonis
TAAATGCATATGTTTAAACTTTTTTCTGCAAAACAATTTTCTGTCTTTCTCAAACAATTCTAACTGTAGATGTCATTGATATTTTTGCTGCAAGGGGAAGAAATTAAGGATAGTTTTTATTAGTAAAAGTATGAAGAAAATGAAAGGAGGAAACTGTCAAAGGCCTGTTGTCCACTGGGCCTTGTTGAAAGTGCAATGAAGCAAGTATTAAAGATTAAAAGGGATAATTTATCTTTTGGCTACAAATGGATGTCAAAGACATCACTTTATACACTGGACCAATGTGTGTATGTATTTTCATTTCTGTTTTATTTTTATCTAATTCTTTATCAGTAATTTATCAATGGCAGATAAACCTTGCCTTTCTTTTTATAATCAACACTACAACTATTTTCCAAGCATGAAATCAATTTATTATCAAAGAAATTTACGAAATTTTGATTTTTCTCATTAGTTAGCTACCCTAAAATTTCTTTGATAATCACTTGAAATTCCAATGCTTTATGCTATTTCTTTGTGTCTGTTTGTCTTGTAGTCTCTGTTTTTCTCAAAAAGAAATTGGTTGCTACCCATCTTCAACTTCATGCTTTAATCTGTCTGGACATGTTTCAGGGATGCTATGTACACTGAGAACCCCAAGTAAAACATTTCTTTCAAGATTTTTTTTTTTTTATACAACTCTACTTTAATTACTAAAAAAATGATTCAGACTGAAAGTTTTTTTTTTTTTTAGAAAAAGGAAGTGAAAAAATAACTTAAAATATAACATTAATATTTTTTAAATTGATAGATGCAATTCATGCTAGTTTTTATGATGCATACAGACTCCGAATTTTCCCCACTGTTAATCTTTGCTTCTTTAATCATGGTGTATCTCTTATAAATAGGGTTGCTTTTTAATTTGTTTACAAGTTATTTTTAAACTTATGATTTTTGCTTCTCCCTTTAGTAAGATATAAGAGCCAAGTTTGAAACCTAATAATTTTTATTAGTTAAATCTTTAAAAATTGACAATAAAACTAATAACAAGTTTAATTATTAGTAAGAGATAACCATCCTTCATTCAAAGTCAGTTAAAATGTATTCTGAAATTTATTCCTCTTCACAGTTGTATTTTCTTTTTATCTTTCTCTGTCTATGATCTGCAAATTTTTTATATTTCTGTATGATATAATCATGGCCCGATTTAAACCTTAAGAGAGCCCTAGACTAATAAAGTGGGTACGCATACATTATGTATGTGTACCCCTCTCCCAATGCCTATAAAAGAAAAGATAATATTTAGATGATGGTTTTTGATGTAAACTTCAACTAAAATTAAATAAAAATAAAAAATAAAAAATCTCTGTTCTTATAGTGTTATTTTTATTTAAAAATTTATCAGGGGCTCAAGACTTAGAGGGCCTTTGGACTGAAGCCCATATTAGGTCATATGTAAACCTGGCATTGGATATAATTACAATGCCTCTTTTTGTGTTGATCATAATACAAAGTTATATTTGTATATAAATAACATTAAGTAGGTTCTTCCAAAAACATAATTATTTAATTTCTTTATATTTTAATTACTTTAATATTTCTATGGTTAGCAGACATCTATAATGAGATATTAAATTTTTTTCTAAATGTTAAAGTCATGCCATACTTTCTTAGATGCTTTTATCTCTTGCTGATGGGTTCAAGCCTTCAATGAATCATAGCTGTTGATTTTGTTCTCTGCATCCACAAAGCATATGTTTTTGCTTTTTATTGTTTTTACTCATATAGTTCTCTTTTTGTGATGACAAGTTATGCTATCTAAACAACTTCAATGGGTAAATGTTTAAAAATTTGTTAGATTTTAATATGTAAAATAAGGAATGAAATCTGAGCAGTTCTTTGTATCTTAATTGGTTTATGCTCAAATCTCACATTTTGCACAAATCTATGAAGCATCATTAATTTTTGTTAAAACAGTTCACTAAATATTAGTTTATCCCATAAGTAATGTCAGCATTACTTATGGAATGACCTGATATGTAAGTTGATTTATTAACTTGGATACAAGATTGGTAACACTTAACTGGTAATGTTGAAATTAGTTGTTTTTATGTAGTTGGAATTTATATGATCTTTTTCTTAAAGCAGTTTTTCAGGAAATTAGACCTCAAGTCCACTCTTTGTAGAACTGATTGGGGTTTCCTTCTTAATCTTTTTTTAAGGGAGTGTGGATATAATTATATATAATATTGATTATAATATTGATTATAATATTGATTATATTATTTTCTCTTCTAGTAAAATGTGCTACCCATTTTTGTTATTGTTGGAAGAGACAAGTGATGTTGTTTTTGCTATTTGGTAAAGCTCTTGGTTTGTGATTTTGTAGCATGAGTCTATAGATTCTGATGAAAGATCATCACCTTTAAGTTTTAAAGGATTTGTTTGAAGTTATTTTAACTTTTGATCTAGTCATTCATTATTATCTCATAGCTATTAATCTAATTATTTTTTTGCATTTAAACATTGTATATGTATTAATATACAAGATTTAAATAATTAAGATGCTATAAAAATATTTATTTTCAATTTTATAATGGTGGTTCATGAATTTGGTGAGAGAGTAATTGAGAGTTCAATTATTGAGCTGAGCTGTGCAGCTTTGGATTTGGTGGAAACTAGATACTGGCACTGACATATTTCTTCTCACGTTTTCTTGGACAGTTTTAAGACATATGGCCCATGGTGTGTCAATGGTAACAGCCCAGGGTATTGCATTGTCCTCACTCTCATCCCCTGTCATGTTGTTGGCTCTGACAATCTTTTGTCATGTGGTTAATACCATTGCATCTAAAGCACTTTATGACATGACTGTCTGTACTTTGCATTGGCCGAGTTGCCACTGCCACCACGACTTCCTTCAACTCCTCGTCTCCTATAATTGGCCAAGCTCAGGCAAGCAACTGGTCAATAGACAGCGCATCCATCCTAGACAACACACAAAGAGTGCACTTTATATTGCCTGGAAACCCATGCACAAATATGCAAGCCAGCATATGGTCACTCATCCTGCCCATCAAAAATGCAAGTTTCTTCAATTCAGCCAGGTATACAGCCATGAATTCACCACATCGCAGGTGCCACTCAATGAGCTCTTCATACGCCATAAACGAATCCATAGCAAAGGCTGTAACTAAAATAGTCTTTATCTAGTCAACATTGGATTTTGCTTTGTCATCCAGTTGTTGGTAACCTGAATATGCTCACCTTGTAAGTCACAAAGGGATCATGTGCTCCAAAGACTTCACTCTACATAGCCCGCAAACAAGTTCCAGCTTCTCTATCCATTCAATGACTGGCAGACCGGTTGCCGATCTGTCAAAGTTAGGAATTAACTTTAAAATGAATTTTGGGTTTGCCATCATTTGTCAATCACTGAAATAGCTTGTGTTCATCTTGTCTGGTTTTTGCACAGCCGCACATTGAGAGCACCTCTCTCAACTGAGGAAAACACTGGTGTTATATAGCTTTCCCAATCCCAGACCCATGCTGACTATTGGCTAATAGCTGCCCAGTATTGTTCATATGCAAATAGTCTGCACTACCTAAGTAGTAGGTCTTCTCTCAACAGCCCATTGTGAAAGGGGATGCAATTCCTGGTGCTTACAATGCCACATTCAACCAACTTGGAGTCTTTTATTGGGCTGACCCGATCCTCTGTTACACTGATTGATCTGTGCATGTGTGTGTATAACAAGAACACATTTTATGCTACGGATTGGAGGCAAACACTTGAATAGTGGAACTAAAAATGTCTGCATTGGTTACTGAACAATTTGAAAGAAATTCATCTTGGGGTGTTTATGTCTCAGGATTGTAATTATAGCATCAATTAACTTGTTGATAAGGTAAGATCAAAAGAAAATGTTGACTTGCTGAAGATGAGAAAAGGAAAGGAATAAAATAATGATCTTCAGTTTAGAGTTAATGGACTTTGTGTGTTTTTTTATTTTTTTTTACAATCTTCGGTTAATTACCTGAAAATGGATTTTTTCAACCTCAAAAAAAAAAAAGACATCAAAACAAAGCAAAAGGAGCAATAAGTAAAAGTAAAGAAAATGAAAGAAAAAAAATGGAAGTTGGCATTAATTCTTGTAAATCCTTCTGCAGCTGTATCTTTTCATTTCTAATTTTATTAATTTTTTTCATGCAGATAATCATGCATCCAAAGGGTTCATCTATTTAGGGATCTTCCTTTTGCTTGTGTTGGTGGTTTCCTAACTTTAAAAATGTAAAATCTTTGATTTAAGATAAGTTTGGTTTAATCAAAACATTTTTTTTTTTAATCGATTAAAGATAAAAACTTCTCTACTGATAAATTTATTTTTATTTACTTTCTTCTTTTTTGGTGGATCTAGATCAAATGCAAAAAAAAAACCAATGTAATAAATTAGTCAGATATTTGTTTTTTGTTACTACCAATTATTCTTCAGAATGTAATTGATAATGATTCTCTACAACTTCCTATCCTAAGCAGTGTTTTTCTTTTTACTATCCTTCCCACTCCATGTTCTTCCATCCATTTACACAAGCATGTTAGATATGCTACTTATTGTTTCCCTTTGCTTCATTTGCCTTCAATATGTCATGTGAATGTCTAATTCTCCAAGCCTCATCATGTGTCTCAGAAATTTAACTGTCTCTTTCTGATTCTAAGTACAAGGGTCCTTTTTGTTTCCATTTTCCTTAAAACTTCTTAATTGCTCACATAATATGTCCATGATATTCTCAACATACTTCTGTAGTACCATATACTGAATATAATACAATATTTTAATTCTTCATCATTTTAAGTTGGTATTTAGAATGTACACTGTGAATTTTAATAAGCAAGACATCAGTTGAATTATACAAATTTTATAATAAAAATATTGACTTGCATAATAAAATATGACATAGTGTATTATACTTAATTTCTGTTGCAGACTTTATTAAAATAACTATTTTTAGCCTCAGTCATTTTTTCTTAAAGTGTTATGGTTATTGAATTTAACTTTTGGTTTTGGATTTTATTTTAGTCAAAAACAATGAATGCACATTTATTGCAAGTTTCTTTAAACATTTTAATTTTTATTGGGCCATTTATCATCTTGTTTCCAAATCTTTCTTATTCTGAATAGATTCCAGTGGCAAGTTTTCAAAAGTAAGCTTTCAACTTCAAACTTTGTAATTTCCACTAAGTTGTTATTTTACTAAAAACACAAGTCAGTCAATAAATAAATTTTATCAAATGAATTTCACAAAGAATTAAATTGTTTATTTTTTTATATATTTCTACCTTCACCCAAAACATTTTATTTCCCCATCAAAAAATAATACCAAAAACAACAGAAAAAAACCTCATCAAAGTTTTTTTTTTTTATTTATCTTTTCATCTGCTTCCATCTATTCCAGCTGCTCTTTGACTGAAATCTACTTGTCTCTAGAGACAGACATCTTTAGAGGGAAATACCTTAGAATGGATTTAAATTTTTATTTTATTAAATAAACATTCTGCTTTGTCAAAACAGAAATTTTAATCCACATCAGCTTCATCTGGAATAAATTATCTATACCTTCGATGTTAATGCTTTTCTAAATAATGAAAAAATACTTTTGAGAAGAGAGGATAATAAAAGGACAAGAATTAAGAAGACAGAAGATAACAACTGGCATTACATTTAAATTTTTAAAGATCAAAGTTGACTGGGAATCAAGAAACCAGAAAAGAGTTCCATAAGCGAGAAGTGCAATAGAAGAGGCTGTTGGCATAGAACTTATGGTTACATCTAGCCATTTCAACTATAAAATGATGAGGTCTTGCCACAAATCTAGTAATGCACTTAAATTCATAAAGTCTAGGTACCATAGAGGAAAGTTCATCAGAACAATTCTCATGAAAGTATTTATAGTAATGGTACAAGAAAACTACATTGTGACTGAAGGTGAGATGCCAGGTCAGGACCTATAACATTCACCATTCTTATCTTTCAGCAATAATCGTTAAAACAGCAGTTGACCTAAAGAAGCAAAAGTCATATTGCTTATCTGAAAGAAAACCCTGTGATGAGAAATGCATGACCAATTCAGAGTTGATTAAGGCCTTTAGTATTTTGTCAAAAAGAGGTAGAAGGCTAATAGCTAAGTAGATGGAAGGATCAGATGGTTCACCTGAGTTCTCAAAGACTGGAACTACAGAAGAGGATTTCCAACAGGCCAGAAAGCAAGAAGCAGCCAGCCATTTATTGTTTTAGAGAGGACAGGATTAATCTTATTTAACATACTATTATAGAGCCAAATGTTTTTTTTTAAGGATATATGGTGCCTCATTTTATCAAACAAAAAACTTGTCCCCTTTGAGGACACATTTACAATTATTATGTGCAGACACAAATTGGTGTCTGTTGTGATCAGAATTGTCACATTGGTAGAGGTGGAATAAGTGATTCCTGTGGATAGCACACAGGAATCACATTTTCCAGCTGACAGGCTGGTGTGAACCATGGAGAAGATTGTGGTTTCACCTGATATTTCTGAAAAGGTACAAAGGCCCCAATGCCAACTTTAACCAAGAAGAAACCTCTGTGGCATGTTTCTCAATAGGAATTTTAAAAATATAAATCAAAGGGACGTCACAAAGAAAGTCACAATCAGTATACAGGTAATGGAAAGCAGTCTTGTGAATAGAAGGTTCTTGTGTAACAAATGATGGAAAACAGATGTCAACAGATATTACAGCATGATCTGAATTGCATTCACTATTTGCATGAGAGATTGGGCAATGGAAAAATTGAACGTCTGAATACCAGCAACATCAGTAACATTAGAATGCTTAACCTGATTATGATAAGCATTAAAATCACCAAACACAAAAATATTTGCAGATGAATATCAACAGAGAGCCAATTCTATACTGTCAGAAATTTTGAGGGAGAATGATTAAGGAAAAACAGATAGCTAAAGAGTGCAATAATTAAAATCAAAAGCACATAAAATAATCATCTAGGGACTCAAGCAACCTTACTACTGGCAGATTTTTCTGGATATAAACACCAAGACCATGCATTTATATTTTACAATCTTTTTAGCAAAGAGGAACAGAGAATTTATTGGTAACAATAGAAGAATTTGAATTAACTTCAGAAAGTGCAAAGATATCTGAAGACTGTTTCCAGAGAAAAAAATTCTATAATGCAGAAATTGGAACAGATACCATGAATATTGACAAAAGAAATGTTGAGGGGAAGTAGATGACTTTTTTGTTTTGAGAAAAACAAAACAAAACAAAAGGCCAAAATCACTATCTGTCATCAATGGCAATAAAAACTAGCCAGAACATGGCTGAGACTAAATTATAATGTGGCCTCAAAGTTACCCATTGGAAATACATGCAGAGATACCTAGCCATGTGTGACATGGCATATAAATACCCCAATATTATGCAATTGTTGATCAAAGCAGCCTCTCTAAGCTCTACCAAAGAGTCCAAACTCCTTACTATCAGTTGGATGCAGCAACCAAAAAACTGCCAACCTGGAGGCTGTGCAATTTTTATCGATGCACCATCTGGGCAGGTTACCAAATAAGCCTCAAGACCCCTTCCAGGTAAAGGGAGAATGACTGAATTAGTCATATCACACTGAAGGTTAATATGAGAGTTGAAATCAAAAAAATTTTAATAGATTAAATAACTTTGTCAAGTTAATATTAATATATATATATATATATATATATATATATATATATATATACACACACACACACACACACACACACAAACAAATAAAACACACATGCACACACTATTTACACCCAGTACCAGAACAGAGAGTTGGTCATCAAATGGACCACTGATCAGAGTAAGAGTGGAGTGGTTAAGGCTTAGAGTAGATTAGCATGGGGTTAGCTAGGGAACTGGTGTTATATATTACGTTCAGATATCTCCTATTAGGATAAATCATGCAGGGATTTATCCTTATCCCATAGGAATTATTCTTAGGCAGAAAATAAGAATGGTACCTCACCAAGCTATTTCAAGATAATTGGGTAATGAATCAGATGTGTTGCATTTAAACTGCCTTACTCACAACTCATCTTTTGGCAAAGCAGAACTTTTTGGTGAATATTAGCAAAAATAAAGGATTTGAGTATTTTTTATGGTCGATCATTACCGGAATGGTGGGGAAGTCAACAAGGAGGAGGGGGAGTAGTAATACTTAAGGAGTAAAATCAAGATTTCAGATCCAAAGTACTGAAAGTTTCAAGAATGGGTTTTAAGTTGGAATTTTTTTTTCGGATTCTCATATTTGTCTCTCAGGTGAGGTGGGCAATGAATGAACTTCCATTATACAAATTCACGAGCAGGAAAACCAACTCAACAGCAGATTCATTAAATGCAGATATTGGACAAGGAAGGAATAATATTATAATCAGTAATTATAATGTTACAATTCCATATATATATATATATATATATATATATATATTAAAACAAAAGGTGGTCCATGTGTGCTTCTTATAATATGTACATTTAACAGACTGATTAATGAAATTTCAAGGATAAAGAGCCAACATATGATAGCAATATTGGCAATAAAATTGATATTTATTATATATTGACCTTTGACTAAATTGGAGCAGAATATTTTGGTGAATATTCCCAAAAATAAAAAATTTGCCTATCCTTTATGGCCAACCACTACCGGGACAGTGTGGAGATCAATGAGGAGGTGAAGTAGTAATTGTAGTAGTTAAGGAAGAAAAGCACCAACAATCAAGTCAAAAGTACCGACAGGTTCAAGAACGGGCTTTTAAGTTGGGGATTTTAATTCTGAATATGCTACTGAATTGAATGCCATTAACTTTATAGATCAGTTTCAAATGCATAGTAGGTGATAGTCATTATCACTTACTTATACAGTACATAGAAAATTTCAGTTTCTATTTCTTATATATTGGTTTCTGGAAATTTGAAATCTGTCACAAATTTTAGATATAAGGCTTTGAAAACAAACAAATAAGGATTTTATTTAGTGTTTTTTTTTTTTTTTAAATTTTCTTCTATTTTTTTCTTCTGTTCTGACAAAAGAAAATGAATTCCTGAAAGGAAGTTTGTTATCGAAATTGTTGTAAAATGTTTGACAAGCAACAGTATTGTTCACTCATGAAACTCAGTGATTTCATCACACATTGAATTGTGTGCTGAGAAACAATCCATCATCGACAGGAATTTGCGATTTCTTACAGAAAAGCAGAAAGTATAACTTGAATCTGCAAATTCTTAGATCCTGTTATTTCATTTCTGATAATGATATTAAAAGCAGCTTAAATGTAACAAAAAAGTGCTTGCTTAGTAAGATTTAGAGAAAGGAAACAAGAGAGAGAGAAAAAGCAAAAGAAACTGGAAAAGGAAATACTGGTTTTATTATTCTATTTGTTTTCTATTTATCATCATTGATCATTTTTGTTATTAAATATCATGGAAAAAATACAATACTTTATCAATAACAGTTGTATAAATGTTTTATACTTTTACTTTAAATTTTTCAATTGAATAAAGTTAATAAGAGTTTAATATAAAATTGTTCCTTGTGTAATTTAAAATACTTTATTCGGAATATCCTCATTCATTTAACATCTTACTTTGATTAGTATATTTACTGATCATTATATTCTGGATAATAATGATAGAAAACCAATGTATTTCTCATTATATCTTTTCTATATCTGCAGAAGTGCTGAAAAGTCGTTTGCCCCACAACCCAAAATATGAGCAAATGTCAAAATATTATTTTTTTAATCTGTTTTAGAAGTACTTACTTCTTGGTCAGGCTGAGAACCTTTAAGTACACCCTCATATATATATATATATATATATATATATATATATATATATATATATATATATAAGAACTAATAAAATTTGTCACTTACCTTCAATATCACTATTCTGGAGTTTTGTAAGTGGACACTTCATATTTAAAATGCCCAGACAAATAGGTATAAAACACCACACTGTTTAATAAATGTAAATAGGGCATCTATTTCAAATATAAAGTGTGCATTATGATAAAGTTTGAAGTACTATATCTGATTAAAAATAAATTCATTAATTCTTTTATATATATATATATATATATATATATATAATCATTTCAAGGGGTGAAATGACTTAAAAAGAAAACCCCTGGTATGCAAGGATTTACAGAGAGTGAAGGTGAGAGTAAAGATTGGAGGGGGTGGGGGGCAAGGAAGGGATAAAAGCTGAATAGGGTACAAGAAGATGGCAATCAACATTACATTTAAATCTTTGCAGATTGTAGTTATCAGGGAAGCAAGGAAGTAGAAGTGTGAGAAAAGAAACTATTGGTGTAGAAGTGGCAGTTACATTTAACTAATTCAACAGAAAAAGGTGGTACCTAGACACCAGTCTGGTAGCATACTTAAATTCATGTAGTCCAGGCACCAGGGAAAAAAGCTCATCAGAACAGTTGCCATGAAAATATTTGTTGTAGAAAAGACAAAGTGAAGCCACATCATATAGGTGAGAAAGTGACTGAAGTCAAGATGCCAAGTCAGAATCGATTACATTGCAGATCCTTCTTTGGATTTTGTCAAGAACCTCAAGATAAGTAGCAGGAGCAACAAACCAATGTAGTTGTTCCACTTCAAGTCAGTTGAAAATGTGAGGCCAAGAAGGCACAGTGTGTTGCTCTCTATGAGTCTAGCATCAGCCATGCTGATGGTGAGCAGGAAAGATTCTCTGGTGGTTAAATGAGAGCAGTTTCAGAGGCATTCAAATTTACAAGCCATTTCCTGCTCCAGTTAACCACAGATTGGAGGTCCTTTTCAAGAGCAGTGGCCAGGTAAACTTTGTCAAAATTGATGGATTGGTTATTGAAGCAGGAGTAAATGGTAGTGTCATCAGCATAAATGCCTTCTTGGGAATTGATGACATCAGGAAGATCATTGATGAAGATCAGAAACAGCATAGGGCCCAGGAGAGTGCCTTGGGGGACACTTGTGTTAGTGTGAATGGATCTGGAAGTGAGCCTGTTCAAAATGACCTTCATTTAACAATTTAGTTGGAACAATTGGATTAAATCAAACAATCGTCCAGTAATGCCATAGCCTTATGTAGAAGACCAGCATGCCAAATCCTGTCAAACACCTTTGAGATAGCTAGTGCCACAGCTCAAGCTTTACCATTATTATCAAAAGATTTATATATATATTCAGTGATGGCCATTAGCACATCAGAAGTAGACCTGGCAAAACAGAAACCATATTGTTTGTCAGAGAGTAGGTTGTGAGAGGTAATTATATATCTAGTTATCTCATTTACCTCTCTCTCTCTCTCTCTCTCTCTCTATATATATATATATATATATATATATATATATATATATTTGTGCATACAAATAAAAAATAAAAATTTACTGAATCAGAAATGAAATAGCTATTTTTTGCCGTCATTGTCAAAAATTTTCCTTAAATAATATTTAAAGATAAAAAATGTGAGCTGGTAATATACATACTTGTATTTGATATGAAAAAATAATTTTAAATAATGTAAGTAATTCTATTACATTTACTTGTTTTTAAAAAAGAAATATAGTCTATTTAGTAATTAAGAGTAAAAATATTTTAAAATTGTAGTTAAAAAATGTATTCTAACACAAACAAACCTAAAAAAAATCTTCAAGTATACAAGTAAGAAAAAAATGGCGAAAACTTTTTGATGTTAATAAAAAAAAAAACCCAGACAACATGCATTTAAGGGATGTCAGAATTCGTTGAAAATACACCCCTACTCTCCCAAAACTTAACCTCTTTTACGAACGTAACTCATAATTGATACAACAATAGTTAATAAAAATGAACACGCTACCGCCCCTGTCTGAATGATTGGATTTCTCTGTATCTTTGGAAACAGTAAATTATGAATTTATATGTGTGTTTAAAACTCAGTAAATTTAAAAATAAGTTATTCCAATATTCGCTTGAAGATGAAACAGAACTAATGCTTTTAATTTAATTATATAATTAAATTTAAAGTTTTTAGCTTCCATTTTTGAAACATGGTTATTACTGTGTAGCGAAAAAAACATTTTCATTCAGTTAATTTATAATATTTATGCTCTGTAAATTTACATTGAGCACTGTTTTGTAAAAATAAAAATAAAAAATATCAATAAGAACACCGGATTATATATCTTACTGTTCTTTTTATATATATATATATATATATATATATATATATATATATATATATATATATATATATATATATGTATAGTCTATGCTATATAGGTATATATATAGGTATGGTATATCTATGGGTAAAAGTTCTCAATATTAGGAGTAGAGTATGTGCATATGTAATAGTGGACACTGAGGTCAACACTATTTTGTTTCATGCTTTAACACAATCTTCAGACAATGAAGATCGCTTTCAAGCATGAAACAGACCACTGCCACTTTGTGTTGACCTCAGTGCAGTGTCTACATATATATCACAAAAAGTCAAAGTATTGGTAAAACCAACACAAATACTGTTGAGTGACCAAACAAAAAACAAAAGAAAAAGAAAAACCAAGAGAAGAAAAAGGGAAGAGGAAACAAACTAAGAACAAGAGACCAAAAGACAGACACCTACCTAAACAGTAATATGCAATGTTCTATGTCTGAATTACAAAGACAGAGAAAATATTGTTTCCAGCATCATAACTCAGAAAAAAAAACTGCTATTTCAAACTGCTATTTAAGTTTCATGCTATCATGATTGTTGGGTGAGCAGAAAACACACACACAATCATCATGCACTGTGCTATACTGTGTTGAATGGTAAGGAAGAAAGGTATTTATTCTTAGTGTATATATATATATATATATATATATATATATATATATATATATATATATATATATATATCTATCATCACGTATCCATTCCTAAAAATTGTCTGTTTATGTTAGGATATGAAACTGAACAAATATGTATATTTTGAGAATCAAAAAGATATGTGTTCAAAAACACTATTTGGGCTTTGACAAAGAGGTTCTTCATGGTTGAGGAGTCAAGGCTCATCAGGTTATGCAGGTTCAACAAAGATTTCTTGAATATTCAGGCCAGTAGATAGAAATAAATAAATATACTGTTTAAAAATAAATAAAAACAGACTATCTACTTAAATATGAGTATCCATTAAAATAATGTTTAAGCAATAAATTATATATATATATATATATATATATATATATATATATATATACACATACACACATAATCTGAACAAATCAGTGAATTCATTTTAATACTGTTTGTAAATAAATTGGAAGCTTTCAAAAGTTTCAAAGAAACACTTGACTGTATTTTGTTGATAGTTCTTTCTTCAAAAATTTAGCTCCTTATCAAAAGAGTTTTTATGAAAAAGTAAAGGAGGAAGTTCTTGCACATGATAAACAGAGAGTATGAAAGTCAAATGAAAGAGGAATAAACAGATTTTATACAAAATGAGGGCGGCCCCTACACATAACATTTCTGAAAATCTCCATCTTTTTGTCAAAGCAGGTCATCATGACAAACTGACTGTAATGCTTTTCTGTGTTAATAGGATTAAATAAATAAATAGCTCAGATTAAACCCTTTTTACCCTCTAATCCCCATCGAATGTTACATGAAGCACTTTCTCTTTATGGTAGTGGTGATGCTTCTGTGACTTTGTGGGATGCTGGAATATGGATATTGGTGCTGCCAGTGCCACTCTGCACTGATCAAAGCAACCCAACAAAAGTGTTTGTGTTCACATATTTCATTTCCATTTCCTTTCAGTCTGCAGCTGTCAGAGAGATGTGATGGTATGTGGTGAGGGACTCAACCTGAGTGGAAGGCACATGTAAAATAGAAGATACCATTTTGAGGGGAAACATTTTTGCTTGTTTCTTCTAAAATAATTATCCACTAAAATGAAATGATATTATGACTCATTTATGAAAAAATGTATATGCTTTCTTTCCATTTTTAACTACAAGAACTTTTCTTTAAAAAAAATCTGATAAAATAGAAAATGTTACTGTACACACTTGGAAAATGAAAAAAATTAAAAAGAGATCTCTTTTATTCTAACTAGTAACATTTTTTATAAACTTGATATTACAACCAGAAATCATTTTTACTTTTTATTCTCCTATTATTTAATATGTTCAATCTGTTATTTTTTAAATACTTGACTGATGTACATCATGCAGCTATTCTTCCTGTTTTTGTTTTTTTTGCAAGTGATTACATATAAACCTATTGTAAATTTTTTTTGCTGACAAGAGAAAACTTAGATATAAATGTCTGCATCCTTGCAGTCTTCCTTTTTTCTTTCGAAAGAAAATTTGGCAATCTTTAACCTTCGTGCCTGTAGAAAAACAGTATGTCAAAAAGACGTTTTTTTCTTTGTCACTGCTATTATTTTAACTACCTTCACCCTCAGCAATGTTTATTGTTTTAAAAAGCAATGATTAGAATTGTAATAAAACCTAAACATAAGATGAAAGGGAATTTATACATTTTTTGTCCTTGAGAATTTACAACAAAAATATTAAACACTATTTATTTATTAGATTGTTTATTTACAAATATAATTTTATATTTACAACATTCCAAAACTAATACAATTGTTTTAAAATTAATGCAACATAATATTTATAATTTACCAATTTATAAAAAATTAATACAAAATATTTTTTTTATTCATAAATTTATAAACATTTACTAAACTATTAAAATATGTGACTCAACTATAAGTAAACTTTAATATTTACCATTTTAATATAAAGGAAACTTTAATATTTACCATTTTATAAAAGTTTGAATTGATTGGCATTTAGCCAATGTTTTGTCACCTATTCCAATAAAGAATATAATAAATAAATAGTGTTTATTATTTTGTTGTTAATTCTCAAGAACAAAAGAAAATGTATAAATTCACTCTCATCATATGTTTATGTTTTATTAAAATTTCTAATTTTCACTTTTAAAAACAATAAACATTGCCAAGGAGTAAAGGTAGTTAAAATAATAGCAGTGTCAAGGGAAAAACTGTCCTTTTGACACACCATTTTTTTGCAGGCACAAAAGTTAAAGATTGTCAAAAACTTTCCCTAAGATCATCTTTAGAATGATTGCTCTACCAAATAAAGTTAACTATGTTTCCCTGAAAATGAAACTAACAGAATTAAAGTTTAAAAAATCTCTCAAGCAAATAGTAATTTTTTTGATAAAAAGTCAGGTTTAATTTCAAGTAAAATAAGCATCTGTAGGCTACATAAATGTAAAAATCAGATTCTTTCATATTTGCTATCATTATACATGCAAAATGCAACTTTATAAAAATCTTTTCACTCACTTTGCTACATTCGAACTAGTGCTCTCATTTTTGTAGTTATTGTTGCAATGTTTTGGCTATTGTGCCCTCTGAACCTTATTTAGGTGCTTATTGATCTGAATAACCTTCACGGAATTTTGAACCAAACCCTTTTATTGAATCTCCAGGGGTAGATTGATCTCATTCCACTGTCCATAATAATAATTGATAATTTATTTATTCTATGTATCTGTTTCAAATGAAACTTACCAATTATTTAAAATTTTATATTTGATTTGATTAAACAATTTCCTATTATTTCTTTCTTGCTAAACTTTTATGCTGCATACATTTGCTACTGTAAAATATTTGCTTAATCTCTGTATGATAGTAGCTACTTGATAAAAAATTATTTGTATTACTGTAATTTCTCAAAAATAATACGCACCCCCAGCAAATGATCCAAAAATTAAGAAATATATCTATCCCTATGTATAATATGCAAAAAAAAAAGGTAATTATAAATACAATTTGTTGATACTGACATTAAGAATAAAATCAAAACTAAGCAACTAAAATAATGTTGAAAATTACCATCTGTGGAGTTTTCCCAATAAATATAACATTTTATTTTACTGTCAAAATGTGTGAATTATAGTGCAAAATTTCAATAAATTAGTAACTTGATATCCTCTTTTCTTTGAAATTGGCCTTTTTATAGATTTTTTTTTATTTTTTCACCAAATAAAAAATGCAGTTACTGATAAACATAAATTTATTGACAAAAAATGTTACAATTATTAATGTTGGATTTAAAATGAAAATTGGGATAATATCTTTATTAAATCAATAACAAAAAAATATTTTTGTTAAACCTATTTATAATATACACCCCTACTAACACCTGTAATTTACAGTAAAAAAATGTGTATTATTTTTGAGAAATTAAAGTATTGTTCCAGGGAATTCTCATAAATTTGTCCTGTGAATGTATTATTTTGTTTTCAAGTAGTTTTAAGAATAAAAATAGAATTAAGAAAAAGATTACTCATGTTAACTTCTTTAATTCCATTTCCCTTCAGAACATAGGCAGTCATGGCTCTCTACAGCTTCCTTTTTCTTTAATATTAATGAATTACCATAAGTGTTCTTGGGAAAAATAGTAGAGTGGTTGATTGACTTCTCCATTGTTTTAAATTTAGAGTTGTTCTTCTTTTAGACTGGTTGATTTACCAAGACTAAAGTCTTCCCCTACCATTCACTCATAGCTAGGGTGAGAAGATTGATGTCTTTACCAAAGACACTAATGTTAAGTGAAGACTTGGCCAAAACTCAAACTCAACCTGCCAGTTCCATTTTTTTTTTTTTTTTAATATCAAGTCATCAAGAAATTGTCAAGAATTTCTGATGAAGAAATAATGTTTTCACACATTTGTTTTTATTTTATAGTTTCCACATATTTGCCTGTATTTTGGGTAAAGTAATTCAACTTTTGTATTCTACTCTTAACTCAACAAATGATATATTTGGTGTGTTATATTTTTTAAAGAAAATAGAATTACTCTTGAAAAAACTGATAAATAACTTGCAAATAATTTAATTATACTAAACTCCGGCAATTATCAAATGAACAAGTAATATCCATTTGCTAATAAACCCTAATTTTATAGATTTTCTTCTTGGAAACTTTGACAGTCCTTGTTCTTGAAACTCTTATTTTGTTAATTTGTTGCATGTAAAGTTTGTCATTAATGCCCATAATTTCTTCAAAGCTTTGTTAGCAATAAAAAGAATGTGATATTCATGAATGCCTCATATATTTTATGTTTCTGATCATTTAGAATTTACATATTAAGCCAAGCTGATTAGATTAAGTTGTATCAAATTTAGCTTAAAAGTTGTACCTTCTATAGCTATTGTTTTGTATTTAAACTTTTATCTTTTGTGCAGTTTTAAAAATTTTTCTTGAGTTCATCCCAATCATGAAAGAAAACAAATATCAAATGGCAACAAACAATTCAAGACAATTTTATTAATTCATTTTGGAGTGATTATAAGCACTTCACAATCATTTAAAATTGCACTTGCAATTATTTTTTTGCTGCTTTTACTGATTGATCATTATCAAGAATAAAAAAAAAACTAGTTTGAAAATCTGAAAATAAAATTTAAATATTTGATTTAATCTATTTCTCTGATGAAGGGAATTTTGATGATTAATTTTTTATGGGTGAAAAATTAGCATTCATTATTAAAGATATGAATATTATAAATTTTTTTACAGTCATTACCAGAAGCGGAATCAAACACTCTACCATTCTGGAAAGTTTTCATTCAAATGAATTTTCAAATTTATTTTTTGCAATTATTCCAAGAAAATATTTTAAAATTTTAAAAATATATTCTATAAATATAGAATATCTACTTATAATTGCACCTTGAAAAAATTTTCTTAAAATGGACTAATTATTTTTCACATCTATTTAAAATAGTAAAAATTTTGGATCATTCATTATAATTTACTCAGTTCATATTTAATCCTTCTGACTGAAATTAAAATTTGTATTGAATTGCTCAAATATTTAATCTAATAGATTTTTTTCTCTGCTTTCAAAAATCATCTTTCTATTTTGTCTGCAGGCTCATAAAGAATAAAAAAATGACTATCATTATTATTATTATAATTTATGATTGTATTTTAATTCAGTGTGTTATAAATTATTGAACAAGGAAAGCTATCAAATGCTTTCATGACAATATTTATATCTTCTAAATATCAATTGACAGTTTTTACAACAAAAATAATTAGAATGATAACCATAAAATTAAAATTACTGTTATTATTTTTGTTTGAATATTTTTCTGAGAAAAAGCAAATTCAACAAGGAATTTAGACAAAATATAACAGCAAATTGTAAAATAATTACATTTTTTGGCCATTTCAGTTATGTTGGTGGAATTGATTAAAAATATTTTTAATGAAATTTTGAATCAGAGTTTAAAAATATGATTTTTACTTTAAGATTCTGCATGTTTGTGTCTTCTGGTTGACTAATAAGACTTCTGGATAATGGTACTATTTACATGAAGAAGTACTAATGTTTACTTAAATGACTGACAGCAGTTCTTCCTTGTATAATAAGCCCAACCAACCACCCAATTTTAAATTAGATAGAAAGAGAAAAATGTCTTAAGGTCAAACATTTTACAAGGAAGCACTAAAAAGTTCTTTGGCTGACCAAGAAAGGATTTTAAAAACTGATATTTGGTTAAAAAGAAATGGGTTGGGCCAAGCACTCTTTCATAAAATTAGTATTGTTACTTACTTTTCTACTATGTATTAATATCTATTCACTTTAATTACTCCCTAGGTGTGTGCCCTGACTTAAAATATTGTCTTCATTTAAACAAGGTTAATTTAGTTTTGAGTAGACATTAATACTTTAGGTAAGTCTTTCATACACCCTGTCTACTTTTGTCATTTCAATTTTGTTTTCATAAAATCTGTTTTATCCCAAACTATAAATATGTTTTCTAGGAAAGGCCCTTCCACCTGGTACTAATTATTGGCAAATTAGCTCATTTTCTAGCATTCACTGTTAACTTATGAACCACTGCATCTGCTGTCAAAATAAATTTTTCCACTGTGTACACTTTGGCAAGATCTGAAAGCAAGATCCATAATATTCTAAACCCTTGCTTGGTTTGTTTCATGTTAATAACTTTGATACCAACAGAACACCATGTCAAACATATAAACTACTAAAATAATTGTTTTAGTTTAAATACATGTTCATTCACAGTGGCGTAATGGGTAATGGCTCAGATTGAGGAATCGGAGAGCCGAGTTCAAATTCCAGTCAAATCCATTACATTCATTTATAAGCTTCTTCTCCTCCCAGCTATGAGTAAATAGCAGGACAGACTGGGTACGTTAGCTTTGGTTAGCAACTGGTCTCGCACAGAAAGAAATGGCAACCTATTGCGAAAAAAAATCTGCCTTGTCAATCATGTATCAAAAGATACATGACACCTAAGCATGTATCACACATGGCACTGACTTATTTATAGATGACATATTAGCAATTGCATAATCAGCTAAGCTTAGAGGTTCAAAATGGTCACCTTGTGTTCCATTTATCTTCCACAAATATATACATAAACATATGAATTACTGTTTTCTTGAATATATTCTGTAAATTACTGGGAATTAACTATCTTATATGTACAAGAATAGGTTCAAAGATTATTAACAAATTTTGTATTAAAATCAGGAAAACTCAATAATTTTTGTAAACATATTTACTTAAATTAAGGTTTTGTATTCTGTGTCTATGCTTTTCATATCTCAGAAAATATAGTAAAAATTCATATTTCCATAAAAATTGCTTCTCTAAAACATTGAATTTTTCATATTAAAATGACATTTCTGTTCAGTTCCTTTTCCTTGATAAGTTTGTAGCAACAAATGTTATCTACTGTTCAACTTGTTCTCATTGGCAATTTAAATAATTTAAAATAGAATCTGTGAAAAACAATTAGATGTTTAAAACCTTTTAATTCAACATTTTGCTCTCTCCTCAGAACAACTGATTTTTCACCAATTCTATCTTATATACTTTGTTCAGATATTTCATATCAGTCATTTTATCATAATTTAGATTGTTACATGTTAGAAACAAAATGGCTGTTTTGAAGCACAAAATTAAAACATCATAATTCAGCTCAAATACAACTTTATTATTCAAAGTAGGCACCATTAGAATCAAGTCAGTGTTCATAATAGTCTAGAGTGACAGGGGTTAACAAACTGCTAGAAAGCAATTTCAACCTTTTACATTGGTGTACACCTGATGGCATGTATATGCATATGCATTTAAGTACCCCAAAATGTAATCATTGATCAGAGACATGTCCAGTAAATAGTGAGGTGGATCAGCATCTCAATGCCTAACTGCATCAGCTTTGGGTGGCTTGTAAAGTTTAAGGTCTTGCATTATCCTACAGCATGATAGAATCCTTTCTATTCACTACTGCGACCAAAATTGTTTGTAATTTTTGATACATCAACTCCAAATCTTAATAGGACTCTACTATGATGATTTGACCAAATTGCAAAATGTTGTAATGGATTATTCCGGTATACTACCACCAAATAATCAGGAGGATCCTTTTAGAGGTGAAGATTTGATTTTGGGAGGCTTGATGAGATAGTAAGTTACTTAACCCAAAGAAAGCCACATTTCATAAAAAAAGGTAATTTTAAGGCAGACCAGCAAATTACAGTAAGTGTCAAACTATGCAAGCTGTTAATCATTAGTCAAATCATGGGTACCTACTACCACATTTTATTCACTGATTTGTCTCAGATATTTTCTATCTGTTGTATGGACTAATCCCAGCTTTGCTTCCAATACCCAAGTGTTTGTTTCAAAATAAGGATCCATAATTTCCATCAATTCTTCATTGTCAAGTGACAACTTGCAAACACAACCTGAACATCCAGATCACAAGATGTAAATTTTGGGTTCCTATGATTCACAATACAATGCTGAAGTTGACTCCAGCTCCCAAGCATTATTGATGCTGGGAGTGGCTTCAGCAGCAAAATGGCTGAGTTTGAGCTCATGGAGTATAATGATACAAAAGTTGTGTTTATTTGTCTTTATTTTAATACCCTGTAAATAAAAAAAGTAATCAATAATCCAAACAGTTCCTGAAAGAGGAAATGCAGCACTTTAAACTGACATGTTAATATACACATGAACAGAAGGGAATGATACAAAAAATCTAGTTGCACAAAGCTAATAGAGAGAACAAACTAAAATAAAAAGTTATGAGACTTATTTCCCAACTTCAAATTTTGCAAAAATGAATCTGCTCATCAGGAGTTAGATAAATCAACTGAATTTATTAACTATATTAATTATATTGCTTAAAAGACATTTAAAAAGCTAATTTTTGATGTCATCTTATTTTAAATCTGTTCTTTCTTAATGACATTATTGAAAGATATAATCTAATCTGCAATTATTTCATTATGGGTATAGATAATTTTTCCAATTATCCAAATTTCCAAAGCAATTTGTATAAAGAAAATCTGAAGTAAATGAATACAGTAAATAGTACTAATTTACTAGACATTTTACTAAACTGTTTGCCTTAAAAGCATTATCCTCTTAATAAATTGGTTGACTTTTTTATCCATATATATATATATATCATTCCTCATCAGTAGTATGACTCAGAGTTTTAAGCATATATACATATTTAAAATAAAAACCCATAAATACTGCACCATCTTTGTGTTAACCAGATATTTTTATTAAAATTTAAATTATGTAACATTCAGTCTCTACTCAGCATCTGAAGATTCCATTGTACATGAAACTCATTCATGCTACCAGTGAGGAATAATATATATATTTATTAATATATAATTAATAGCTCTGTTATATTATATCAAGTACTATTTTATTAATACCAGCACTCAATGTGCGATATTTTTGTAGAAATAGCAGAAGATATACACAAACCTGCATATTTTCATTCATTTTTACAAGTTTTTGTAGTCTTGAAGTCAACAGTCATAATTTAACTATATATGTCTTCATTTTCTTATGCACTATCATACCTGGTGGAGTGTATCATGTAAAATCATGGCAAATAAATTTGTGTTTGCTTTTATAATTTTTACTTCTTTTTTTTTTTACATAATCTGTACAAGAGTATCTTAAAGTATGCTTTCTTTGAAGATAAAGTGAATCAGAGATATTTATCATTTTTGTTAAAAACAGGCTTCACTATGTCATTTATTTTGATCTGTTACAACCTAATCAATAATTACAGGAAATTTTACAATGAGCACTTACCTGGCATTATGGGTAGTTATTCTTTATAAAGTCAAAGTTTACATGTTTTCAAATATGTAATCTCCAGTGTCCAGAACACATATCTCGGCTTGTCTAAACAAGTTTAAATAAGATTGAATAAAATTTATCATGTTCTAAGCCATAAATAACACAGGTGTACATTAAAAAGAAATTCTTTTGGTTATTTCAGGTAATTTTTATATATTTTTGGTGCTGAATTCAAAAGTACGAACCATTTTTCTCCTTCATGTAACAGTTTTTTCATAAAACACCTTTTTAGTTTTCACTATAAGTTCACACTCTGCATATTGATATTTTATTTGAATTATACTATATTTTTTAATTTAAAACTTTCTAATATTTAATCCATGTTTAAAATAAATAATTTTATTAGTAAGCAAGAATATAGACACTACACAACACAGTGATGAGTCATATCATTAGGACACAATATATTTAGCAGTTGAACATGTCTGATGTAATGTCTGATAAAGTAATAGTAATTTATTAAAGAAGTAGTGATACAAATTGATGTTTTTTCTTTACATATAAATTAGAATATTATTGTGCTTCTTTTTTTTCTTTTTTATCATTTTACACCCAAGTAAAGCAATAAAGCCAGTAAGATACAAGGAGTTACTGCATGTGAGAAAATATGAGGAAAAAAACAGTATTAAGGAAAGAGACCAATAAAAGAACAGGAATGAAGAAAACAAAAGATAATGATTGACATTAACTGATTAGCTGGGAAGCAAGAGGCAGGAAGAGAGTTTTATGAGCAAGAAGTTAATGATCATATTATGGTATCAAGAGTTTGCTATATTTCTGGATGACATAATAAAAAAACATAGACAATATATTTTGTTCAAAAAGGCATATTATGCCTACTTTGGAACTAAGCTTAGACAAAAAGTTGGTTTCTTAGAGTGTCTGCTTCTTTTGTGTTCAGGAATTTAAACAATGAACAAAAAGCTAAATGGAAAGTTTTACTATAGAATTCCATTGATATGGGTGGAACTACAAAATTCAAGAATACAGCAAAAAGAATCAGAAAGAAATCTTTTATCCCTTTCTTCTATCACTATACCTTTAAACTGTTATCACATGAATCTGATCTACCAATCCCTAATCCACCTGTTAATCTTAAAATTCACTCAAAGAAAAGAAAATAATGCAGATGAAGATTAATAATTTGTTTCAAAACATTCAATCAATGAGTCACATCCATTTTCTAAGAATTAACTTAATGATTTAGTGAAAGACATCAGTTATTCAAAAGATGCTGCAGAGATCTTGGAGTCTGTATTAAAAGAAAAAATATCTTAGAACAACTTTTCTCTTGGTACCAAAATAGAGAAAAAAAAGCGTATGATATTTCAGCAAAGATAGATCCTTGCTTTATAATACTAAATATAAGTTGTCTAGTGAAAAAAATTGATATAGATTACAGTACAGAAGAATGGACACTATTTATAAATTCATCTATAAGAAGTCAAAAAGGAGTGCTTCCACTTAATAATAAATACATCAATACCTGTTGTTCAATCTGTGCATTTAAATGAATTATACTAGCAACTTGGCAAATGGTCTTAGGTTACCATTAAACTCACTTTTTCTTGTGATGTTAACAGAAATAATTTGTTTTTTCAGTTAAAAGTAATTATGAATATTGTAAAATATGATATTTTGGATTTGTTAGCTTACAAATAATAATATATTTTATTTATAAAAGAAATGAATTCTTTGATTAACCATGTTTAAATCATTGCTTGAACCTTGAGCATATTTTTTTTACAAGCTTCTTAGTATGATTAGTCTTAACTTGTAGTAAACATCAATGGTATTAGTTAAGATATATAATACCAGCTTATAGAAAGGTGTGTTCATGAAAATATTAAATCTAAATTTTGCCTCCTAATAATTATAGTCTCTTATTAATGTTTCTTATGTGTTATGAATAGAGTATGCAAGAGAATCAGGCCAGAGATAGGATAAGAACAGTGTGTGTTGGTTAAAGACACCGAAACAAGAAAGAGCAATACAAATGCAGAAACACCTTTGTTTTATAGACTACACAAAGGCATTTGACAAAGTATACCACAAAGATCTGTTGGAACTGCTCTGCAACCTTAATATATCTGAAAAAGATATTAGAATAATCAAGAACTTATACTGACAGCAAACGGCCTGCATACAGATAGAAAATGAGTTCAGCAGATATACAAAAATAGAAAGTGGGGTAAGGCAAGGATGTGTCTTCTCACCGGACTTAATCAAACTTTACAGTGAGGCAATCATGAGAGAAATAGAAATCCTACCAGGATTCATTATTTGCAGCCACAATCTTAACAACATAAAATATGCAGATGACACAGTGATGATAACAGACATGGAAAGGAAACTACAAAATATCCTACCGAAGGTAGCGAAGGAGAGCAAGAAGAAGGAACTAAGCATAAACTACAAGAAGACAGAATGCATGGTCATCAGCAAAATGATGAGCCCAAAATGCAATTTACATGTCAGAGACACTACAATCAAGCAGGTGCAGAAATTTAAATATCTGTGAAGTGTCTTGACAGAGGACATTAAGTGCAACACTGAGATCTGTAGATGTATTGGGGTTGGCCAAAGATGCATTCCAAAAGCTAGGCAGAGTATTATAAGACAGGAGGATTTCATTGGTAACAAAGAAAAGAGTACTGAACTGCTATGGGATATCTGTCCTCCTTTAGGGTAGTGAATGTTGGAAGGTCTCTACAAAGATGAAGAGAATTGAGGCAACAGAAATATGGTTCTACAGAAGGATGCTAAGGATACCATGGAACGAACATGTGGGCAATGATGAGGTTTTGGAGAGTATGCAAAGAGGAAACTTATACTTGAAGAGGCAGCTGAAATTTCTGAGACACGTAATGAGAATGAAAGGCTTGGAAAATCTGATACTCACAGAGTGAATAGAGGTAAAGTGAGACAAGGGGAAGCAATGTGGGACATACCTAGTGGGCTTTTTTATCAAGTGGATAACAGAACATTTTTGGGGAGAAGTAGCAAAAAGATAAAACTACAAGGGATAGGAGGATGTGGAGATCCATGACTGTCTACATCCTGCAGGGACATGGTACATAAATGAAGAAGAAGTGTTACAGATTTTACAATGAATAAAAAATATCTCAATTGAAAAAAAAAGCTATTTATACTGCCTAAGAATGAACTTAGCAGTATAGCACTGACAAGAGAGTACAAAAAATTGTGGATTGTGTCTTGAAAGTTTTCAATTACAGAACATATAAAACAGTAAACTAGAGTAAATATTTATCCTATATAATTTCATAGTATCCCAATGAATAAGATTTATAAAGGAATTGAGATGTAAAGAATTTTTCAGTCTAGTAGTTCTAAAGATATAAACCAATTTCTTAAGGAGACATTTAGCTGTTGTATTGGACTTATTATAGAACTTATTTTTCAGGTAATTAAAGACAGAATTTTAGATTTTAAATTATACATATAATGATGAATGAAAAGAAAATAATTGCATTGTAAGTCAGTTTTACTAAAAGATAACACAATAATGCTATCATTTTTATTACACCTTTATTAAATTTACAATATAAAACCATTCCAAGCAATTTCACAAACTCCTTTTGCCATTATATTTATATCTGTAACTGTGTTTAGTTCATAACACTTATATCAATAAGAAACAGATTTGAATAGTATCATTTTTTATACTATTGACAGTCAGTTCTTATTGAATTCTCCAGAAATATGGACATGTCTTACTCACAAATCAAAACTAATATATATACAAGGGGGTGCTGAAAATATCTTCACCCAACCAAATGTTTGGTAAGATTTTGAAAAATAGTTGGGCCAAGAACTTTTCAGCACCACTTCATAGTTAGGTATTATTTGCATAATTTTATAAACAATATGAATTACAGTTCATATCAGAAATTATTTATTAGAACATAATCAATAAAATTTTCTGCAACATTTTATTTTGCTTGTTTCTTATAAGTTAAAAACTGGGAAAGACAAAGAATATCTATTCCTTCCCTACTGAAGAGATTGAAAGAAAGATCTTTTTTACTGTCTGAAAGATATGAGAGTGAGGCAAGCAGAAAGGTGAAATGGTGAAATGGTTTTCAGATGTGAGAAAACAAGTTTCAGCTTGTTTTAATTCCACACCTCAAGAAGTAGTTGAATCTCCAGAGACACATAGGAATTGGAGATATTTAAAATCAGTCAATCATTTCAGCAGTGAGATTTGTATTGAGGTAAATTTTCTTCTGAATGAAAAAGAAAGAAAAGATAGGAATTTAGATAAAGAAGTTATGGTTCAGTGAATGTTTGTTTCAGTCACTTCTCAAATAGTTGTAAAAAGAAAGCGTTCTATCACATGTTCTTAAATGTCATGTTTAGACTTAGACCACTTACCAAACTACTAGAAGCTTCCTTTCTCTGTTGACCAAAAATACATACATTTTCTTACTCTTCATTGTTATGAAAACATTTAATTCATATTTTTTTCCTTCAGAATAGTTTTTAAATTGATGTAAATATATATTTTCTTTTTGGTTGTTTTTAAAGGGAAGTCTGCAGTTCAAACTTGTTACTATTAATTTTAAGCATCCTTGTATAACAACTACATTACCAATAGTATTATTGTTTAATGTTATCATTGATAAAAAAAAATTAAGGTTAGTTTTAACATTATTTTTAATACTGACTTTTGTGAATATGTTTTTAACAAAGATTAATATATCAAAATAAACAGTATTATAGTGTATAAAATATAATGTAATATTTTAGAATATATATTGTCCAATGTTTTAATTAGGATATTTTATTATTCTGAAGTATTGAATTATATAGGGATGTATATGAATTACTGTTCATTAGCTCTCTGATTACTGAAATGTTATTTTATCAAATACAATACAGTTTCATTTTTGAGTCTTAGCAGAAAAATGATAAACTTGATTTGCTCATCACCACACACACCATATTTGTATAACAAATTACTTCTATTGCTGTTTATGTAGTTATTTAATATGTATCATTTTGTGCTTTGATTTCAAGTTGTGACAGCTTAACAATGACAAAGTGGTAACATCCATTGAAGAATTTTAGATTTTAGATTTGGGTAGTCCAAGAAGGGATTTTTTTTAATTCTGATATTTGGTCAGATTTTCAGAAGTGGATCAAGTCATGGACTTTTCAGTGTCTATCTATATTAGCCAGATTTTAAAAGTGGATACATTTTTCTCTGCATCAGTGATTAAATGCTGCTCTCATTAGTTCATGACTTTCCTATTTGATGATTGCTACTTTTATGTTTCAAACTTATTATTTCTCTCCCCCTCAGTTGACTGCTTTCACCTATCTACCTTTAATATATTTTTGTGGTACAAAATCTTATAGTCTACTTCAGTACTTTGTAATCCAGGAAAAATGCCCTATGATTTATACTAAATTTGGTTGGAATCAATAAAATGACCTTACTTGAATGTTTAAATAAATTTGATGTTGAGGACAAAGAGACATTTTTCTAATTAAATTGTTTTATATTTTCCTTTATTGATGATTGCAGCATATGACCACATCAAATTGAAAGCAATATTCAACCTGGTCAGTATCTAGATGGGTGACCACCTGGGATTCCAGGTGCTGTAAGCTTGGATATGCAGTTGGTGTGTTGGATAATGGCTCTGAATTGTTAATCAGTGAGCCAATTCCCATTGGGTTCATTATATTCCCTTACATGCAAATGCTCTTGGGAAAGGTGTGAATTAGTAAGACTTGTATCACTAAACCATTATTATCTCAAAAAAATTTCTGGCTTTAAATATCCTACAAAGCCATAGAAAATGAATAAATGAATGAATCAATCATTGTTTTTTGTTATAACTATGATGAGAATTGTAAATCTAATCCTTATGTTCTAATATGTTACTAACACACCAAACTGTACTAAATTTAATTGGGTCTCAAATCCAAGAATTTTCCATTTAAGTTACTCTTTTAATAAGTGTGCCATTCTTTATATTGACGTTGGGGTTGAACCTATTTTTATATATGATAATTGTTATATATAAGATTAATTTTTTTAATTCATATTGTTTTTTTACACATATATTTTTAGTTATACCTGAGTTTTTTCACATATATATATATATATATATATATATATATATATATATATATATATATATATACATCCAGTTGAAGCTTTAATGGTTCAAACAAATTATATAAGAAAATTGTATATTGTCTATTATTATACCACAAGATCAATTCCACACTTATAGCATTTGGCTGGATACGCATTGAGCAGATATGAATGTACACGAGAGATTCATGGAAGATTGTAGTTTAAAAAGCAGTAAAATCGACCTTGCTAACTGAACGATCCTCTGTGGCTCAATCGGTTAAGGCACATCAGGCTATATGACGGTTCCATATAGGATACAGGTTCAATTCCTGTCAGAGGACGAATGTTTTCTATGAAAATTTCTTGGACATTCAGGCCGGTAAATGTTATTAATACTGTTTATTATAAACAGAGCATTTACTTAAATATTTGTATCTATAAAAAGAATGTATAAACATAAAAATGTCTTTATATATATATTGACTGGAACAAGATTTAGAAGCGATAACAAAAAGACAAAATTTATTAATAGCTATCAAAGTCAGGAAATTATGGAGAGCCATGATCACCAATGTTCTAAAGAGACATGGCACATAGAAAATCCTATATAAATCATCTTCACTTTAATTCTTTTCATAGGTATCAATCTTTCAAGCATAATGAAACTCAGTGATTGATAAAAAATAAATTAAAAAAAAGAAGTCCCAATGTTTGGATTTTCTACTAAATTCATCAATTCTTTTATTAGTAAAGATATTTTTGCTCATTGAAGATTTTATGCTGCTCAAATTCATATCTTTTCAAGCTTCCCACCTTCTTCCCATATTTTATGTTATCTTGGAGAAGTACAACCTTTGTACCAGATCATTTTTACTTTGAACTTTTATCTATTCTCTTCAGAGAATATACATTCTTTTAGGTTCTTTGAATAACAGTAAGAAGAATTCCCAGAGCTGACATAATGGCTTGTGGGTAAAAGTGTTTTGAAGTGGAAGATGTAAGGAGTAAGGAATGAGTGAAACAGATTATCTCAACTTAAAGTACTAAGTATTTTTTTTAAATAATTGCAGATTTTATAAGAATACGAATGGAATGTTGTATTCTCATCTGATTTGCCAACACCTTTGATGTCTGTTATCAGTCAATTCATAAAAATAACTATTTTTACTACAACACTCATGATCTCCACTCTCTGGATTAAGTTAACTTTTATTACTTTGTTCATTAACATCTCTTTTCCTTTTTTTAATTATTTCATCTCATGCAAGGTGATAAAAGCCACTAAGACACAAGGGATTATTGAGAGTGAAAGAAACAGAGGACAATAAAAGAACATGATTCAAGGAGACAAAAGATGACAATTGACATTGCATTTAAATTTTTGACAATCATAGTTGACAGAAAAGCAAGAAGCTGGAAGAGAGTTCTGCAAGCAAGAAGTGTGAAAGAAACTATTACATTATATTATATCTGGTTACATCTAGTAATTTCAGCAGTGAAATGGTGAGACCTAACTGCTAATCTAGTAGTATGCTTAAATTCATGATGTCAAAGTATCAAAGAAGAAAGGTCATCAGAACAATTACCATGAAAATATTTATAGAAAAGGTACAGGGAAGCTATGTTATAGCAGTGGGAAAATAACTGAGATGCCATGTCAGAATCAATAAAATTGTTCATTCTTCTTTGGACTTTGTCAAGTATCTCTAGATATATTACAGAAGCAACAAACCAGATGTGGTGACAATATCTGATGCATGGGCAAATGGTAGACTTATAAAGGTACATGATGGATTCTGGTAAGAAAAATTGTCATAGTGAACCAACTTTCCTAACGGCAACCTTAGCAATTGATTCGATATAACCATTCCACTTCATGTCAGTGGAAAAAGAGAGACCAAGAAAGTGCAATGAGTTTCTCTCCTGGAGATTAGCACCAGTTATGCTGATGGCAGGCAAAAGAGGTTCTCTAAGATGATTAACAGAAAACATTTTGGAGGTGCTAAAATTAAGCCCCAGTTAACAACAGATTGTAGGTAATTTTCAAGATCAGCTACCAATTTGATTTTATTGAACCTATTAGACTTAATACTAAGACAGGAGTAAATAGTTGTGTCATTAGCATAGATACTGAGTCAAGAAATGATGACATCAAGAAGGTTATTTATAAAATAAGGAATAAAGTAGGTTCAAGGATCAGTGAACAATGACATCCTCATTGAAGACATGTTTGCAATTATTATGAGCAAACACAAAGAGGCATCTGTTGTGATACAATTTGAATCAATAGTTTTAAATCATACAAGTTTATTATCAAATTTTTCCACAACATTAATAATTTTTGCAAAGTTTCCTTTAATAACTAAAAGAAGCTGTTAAGTGTACTACTAGACTGGAATTGAGATCTTATCAGTTTGCAGTTGAGCTAGCTAGATGTAGATGTATGCTAACAGTTTCTTTTCTCACACTTCTCACTTGTGGAACTCCCTTCCAGTCCATGCTTTCCAGTCAACTTTAATCTGCAAAAATTTAAATGCAATGTCAATTGCTATTTACTGTCCTCCTGATTACCCTTTTCTCTTCCTGCTCATTATTAATTCTTCCACACACAGCAATCCCTTGTCTCTTAGTGGCTTTACTGCCTTGCATGGGGTGAGATCAATTTTCAAGGACATATTGCTAATCATGTGACTAACTAAGCATGCATCATGCTGATGTGAATTTGATTATGGAACATGCATATATGAAATAACCATTAAACTTGCTCCACCACAAAAAAAGAGAAAAAGATTATTTTTCACTGTGCATTCTCTTTTTTCAATTACCCAGGGCTTTGGTGCATGAGGGTTGCAGCAAAATACCTTGTAATCAGAAAATCTGAAACAAGAAAACTTGTCTGTATTCAATCCAGAATACATTTATTATAATGATTTGATTACTATAATGTAACAAAAACAGCATATATCCTAGAACAACACAGTTAAAATGTTCTACCTTGGAAAATAATATCCAATCCAAAAAGACCACCAGTTTCCAAGTGTTTTTTGTAAAGTATAACTTGACAAAGAAAAATATTTTTCCAAGGGAAATACTTTTATATGTTTTAACCCCCAATTACAAAATTGTTTCCTTAAGTTTTATTGATGAGGAAAGAAATAAGCAAGAAAAAATCTTTGATTTGTCTTTACTCTAATCCATCAACCAGAGTGACATACCAGTGACAAAAGACAATATTTTTTGTAAATAATTCTAATATAAAGTCTGTAAATATTTTTATAGCATAATTATGAATCTCATTGATATATGTATTTTTCTGAGTGCCTTTAAATATTTGTTTCTTTAATGTATTTGGTGTCTTTGTAATTAAAGAACAAAAAAAAGAGATCATAATGATTATTATTTGGATTTCAGTAATCATAGATTATCTCATAAAGAATATAATCTGAACTCATACTCCTTTTAACCTATGTCAAGAAACACTCAAATATTAACTACTCTTTTTTTCATTATCACATCATATGTGTATATAATAGGATTATGTATGCCAAATAAGAAAGAATTAGACTAATGGTATTCATCATCATTAGATCTGTTTCAACTTGTAGATATTCTGTAAATCAGTGTGATTTTTCATCTTCAGCAACTTTATAAATAACTCTAACTTTTCTGTTTTGTGCTAACTCAGAAATGTGCTTTCACAAGATTTCTAACAAATGTCCTCATATTAAAATTTGTATATGTAATCAAAGCATTTAGAAAATTTAAATACTAGAATCTTTTTGCAACATGCTGACATGTGTCAAAATCCTCAGAGTATTTAGTATTGTTGAAGTTATTGCTAATATTTTTTGTCAAAATTTACAAAACTCTACATTTTGTTCAATTTTTCAAAACAATCAATGAAATATAAAAACTTAAAGAAAAAATATGCAAAAAAAACAATATTACATTTTTATTAAATAAGTATTTTAAACATTAAATTGTTTATAAAATAGTGAGAGTATTTTGTATGTTAAATAATAAAAGTTTTAATTTTTCAAAAACATTAATGAAAATTTGTTGTACTAAGCTATGCAACCTAGTAAAACCAACTGTACTTTTTACCTCCTTATCTGTTTCATTTCAATCAGTCAATGTATGGCTATTTTAGAGGGTGTGGCAGGCAGATGGACGGACAGACTAACAAAAGTTTATATATAGAAGTTACCAACTTTTTGACAACCAATGGAATTACCTTCTCTTTCAATTATATTTAAGTATTATTAAACTAAAATCAGTACAAGTTCTTTTGATCCAAATCAAATACTAAAAAAATATTTCAGTCAACTAAAAATTCTGCAAATCAGCATTACATGTTCCAGGACTTTTATTCCTTTTGGATTTTAATTTTATTTTGTGAAATATATTGCTTGATATTCAATGTGACTGTATTTGCAATGCTCAAAATGATAGCGCAGTATTTATCTGTCAAATACCTTTGTTCCTACATAAAAAATAGACAGGGTATATTTATCTTAAGGTCTTCTTTTAACTTTCAGTAATTAGTCTCCCTGAGAGAACAAGTAGTGGTATTCCCTTAATGGCCAGGGCCTCCATTACTAAGAACAACAGTGGAGAAAGCAGTAGCTCTCCAAGTGAAAATGATGTCTTGTTTATTGACTGTAGTGAATTTTAACAGAAAGTGATGGTCTATGATTTCATAGATGTTGAAAATATCTACCATATTTTTAAAATATAAGCATAACAAAGAAACAAGAATAAATAATTAGTTCCTCCAAGGTTATTTGACTTTTCTCATTTTCTTTTTTATGTAGTGGTTGCTTATAAATATTTGCAAATGTTACTTGAAAAATAAAATTTTAATGTCTCAAAAATTATATTTTCAATTGGTATTGAAGGAGTATTTATTGTAAGTGACAAATGATATACTGTCTGATAATAATTCAATCTAATGGGGAGATAGCTCATTTTTACACTTTTATTCAATTTGTATATTTTACAATAAGCCTAAACCATTTTATTCTTGTACAATTCATTCTCTTTGTAGATGTAAGAAAAAATTTTCATTTAGTTCACAAAATATAAAATCTTAGCAAGAGAATGTTATAGCAATGCTAACTCAAATATTAATCTCATTTCACATGTGTAGTGTCATCAAAATCAATTCAACTATATTTAGTAATAGAGTGCTTATACTTCTTATAAAATTTAATACTATTTAATTCATATATTGTAATTAAAAAGTTTCCTTGATGGTATTCATTTAGTCAACTGAAGAATCTTATACATGATATTTCTTTGATAATCTTAAATCTGAGGAATATCTTCAACTATGACTTTAAATGCTTTTTTTTTTTTAAGTTAAGAGCAAAATTAAAAAAAGAATTAATATAAAAGGTCATGTGTTCTGTAAAACATTTAAATATTTATCCAGCCATTTTGCATCTAGAGTAAGAAAGTTGTAGAGTTCTATTTATTTTTTGGGTTCATATCTGGTATTGGGAAATATCTGACATGGAAAACTCTGTCAAAAAGTAGTCTGTTTGATGAATATATAAATTAACAATACCAATATTTCCATTGATAATGACTCATAACTTTCCCTCTCATTTCATTTTGCACTCACACATATACTTATGTAAGTCAATAAGTCTATAGCCTAATTATGAAAAATGATTTATTTTACACTACAGATCTTTATTTTTTAACATAATTTCCTTCCTTGTCCAGACACTTAACCTGATGCATCTAGTAGGAATGCCTGCAAAATAATTTCCCTTCCCCAATTTATAGGCAGAAGCACTCAAATGCATGCTGGGATTTCTTCCTAGCCAATAAGATAGACCACTTGTCAGTTTCACACAAGTCTGTCTTGTCTTGAAGTCAGAATGCTAAAGTTCACTTGTCCAAACTTGCTCTTGTGTGTCAACTTCAATTCTTAGTTTGTGAACTTTTTGCCATATTACTGTTGCTTTACTTTATTACTGTTAATTTACCTTCTAGATTCTGTTTCCTTGCTTTATATTATTTTATTTTGCCCTGTTCTTTCCTTTTCTTTCTTTTTTTGTTATTGCTTATTGCAAACTTTGTCAGTTCGGTTTGTTGGACAGTTCTATCATTTATTTTACATTTAGCCATGGCCACTCACTCTACATTAATCATATAGATCAAACAGTATACTGTGAAAATTTCAAATCAAAATTCAACTAATATCTGTGTCAGGCTATAGATTTATTGATTCATCTTTTTCACAAAACTATCCATTTTCTTCTTGCATTAATCAAACTCCAAATTTTTAAGACATTTTTTTTTAAAAATATTTAGCATTTATTTAGAAATGTTCCTTTTATTTCTAATGATGTTAATAACATTGACAATACCAAAAACAAAACTTTTTCTACAAAATGGTAATAGCCAAACATTACCCCAATTTTCTCCAAAGTGAAATCCTGTTGAATTTGTTAATACTGGGAGCCTGTTTTCATTGTATTGTTTTAGATCAATCCTGTTGAGAGAGCTAATATTTTTTAAATTGTTTCTTTTTAACAAATGAATTCCTGATGTTGAAGAGCAAATGTGGCTGTGACTAAGCAAGCAGAAGTAAATCTATCTCACCCACCCAGGACTTGGCTACTGTAACAAGCAGCATAAACAACTTTGTAAAGTTTATTTACCAAAATAGCTTGTTGGAGTAAATTAGTTCCAACCCAAATCTGGTTTACCTTTTTTCTCTAACATTCATTTTAAATTAATTTGCTTTCTTATCACCCAAACTTGGACAACCTCACCCCACTACACTTATCTGCACACAGCAATTTACCACAATGATATAGCCTAGGCATTACATTATTACAAAATCTCTCTTTATACAGCATTTAAACTTGCTTTCCTTCCATAAGAGCATGCATATACATTTCATTTCATACATTATATAAAACTATCTTCCAGTGTTGCTTTGTTAATCTCTAGGATGACAGCAAGTTATTTGGATATTTGCTTTAGCGATTAGAACAATAGATTTGTTACCAAGACTGAAATTTTAAGTGTCAGGTTAGAATTTTTACTATAACCTTAGAAATCCAATGCAAGAGATTTTCATCATAAAAACTATATAATAATAATAATATTTCATAATAAAAATACATGTAATACATACTTCCATTAGCAATTGTCAGCTTTGAAATGTTTTTGAAATATACTTGAGCAATGAAGCATTATAGGTATTTTTGGTCTTTCTGGTTGATTTTTTTCTATAAATATTTGTCAGTATGGTAATTCCTTTTATGTTTAATAATCCTTTCATACACATTTTCCTAAATTCTGAAAATTTGTTCTAACTTGAATATTTCATTGTTTTATCCTTGTAATTCATTTACTTTTCATTATGTTCTGATACCCAATGTATATGAAAAAAATAATCACTTTTATTTTTCATTTATTAAATACTTTATAGCCTCTAGTACACCAATTATAATGTTTACATTTGTGTTCACTCGAGATAAAAGAAAGCATTCATTAAAATTTGTCAGAAATAAAACAAATCAATATGAAGATAAAAGGAAAAAACTTGATAAGTCTTTTATTGATTTTGTTGTTGTTGTTGTTGCCATAATAATGCCATTTGAACATTACAAGATAATTTCCCAGAATTCCTCTGAAGCTTAGATTTTATGTAAGTTTCTCGCTTTGAAAATCTGTTATTCCCTGTTTTCCCTTTGTATAATCTTTGTACATTAGCTGCCCTTCTTATGTATATGCACTTGTTGACCAAAGTTACACTTTGTGAGCAGGAAATGAAATGTTATCCAAAAATCTCATAATTCACTTGGAAAAAGCAATTTTTCTGTTGTTCAACTTAATTTGTTTTCCTCTGTTGCCTTTGTTTCAGCTTTCATAATTGAAGCTTTCTCTGCGTTTCATGCAATAAGTTAGGAATATTAGATTTGCTTTACATATTCATACACATGCATAAACATCAAAACACATGCATAGAGGAGGATGCTTCTGTTTCCTTTTGTGATAAAAATTCATTATAAAGAATATGCAAATCTATATTTTCTATTAGATAATCTTTTATATTTTTGGTTGCTGTTCTGTGTGCTTGTCCATGCATAAAATTTCTTCATTGTAGATTGTTCTAAACTGAAGAAATAATAAATTATCAAAAGAATATATTGTCAGTTGTAAAAGTTTAATGTTTCCCTCTCTCAGCCATTGATCTAATTATTTCTTTCTTTTGTTGCACTTTGTAAAACAATGTCGAAAAAAGAAAATAATTTAATTTGTGAACAAAATTTGCTGGCAGTCATTTGGGGATTCAATTATAACTTCAAGCAACATTTTGGATAACAAAAAGAAGAAAAAAAAACCTATACAATAACAAAATTCTATAATTTTCCTTAAGTGAACATCATAAGTCTGAGAGCAAAGTTGAACTGTGGACATATTTTTCTCTTATTTAGAATTAGAAAAAAACAAAAAACACTGCTTCCTGTCTCATCTAGTTTTATAAATAGCAAAAGAAAAGTGGTTTTATTCATAATAAAGTTAATATTCATTGGCGAGCATTAAAGTAAATAATGCACCATGATCCTCATAACTGTCATAGTGCCATGTATGTTCACTGTTTCAGTTAGATATTTCAATGTTTTCACTCAATTATTATTCCAGTGACTGACAATTTTAAGTTTGGCACATGTTATTTTTCAGCTTTCATTGCTACTTTTCTTTCTTTCTTTTTTTTTCTTTGAAATGCAATAATATTGTAGTTTTATTGCTTTTCATCTAATGAGACAGTATACACTTTTCATAATTACTACTCATGCAAAGCAGTTGTATCTATTGTTAATTATCGAAGCAAAAGAACATTACTAGTATTGTTTTTACTTAAGCCTATTTAATATACTTAAATGCTATAAACTGTTATCAATAAGGATTAACATATAAAGTAAATGCTATTTATCAGTAAGATATTTATGTTTAGTTTGTATTTTAGGGAAAAGTTTTGAGATTTTTATATGAAGTCTATTATAATTTCTATAAAATTAAATAGCTTCTCTATCTTTGTTTTACTTTCTTCTTTTTTATATGTAATTCCAGTCTCTTTTGTCTCCACAGGTGCATATCTTGTAGTTATTATATTTTTAGGATGTAAATTTAGTAACCTTTATAGAAAATATTTGTCTATCAAAAGTTCAGATGTCACTTTCAAGAGAGTCTTTCCTTTTTTTTTTAGAAAAAATTTTCAAATATTCAATTTGTAAATAATTAATTATTCTATTTCATTTGAACCACTCTTAGCATTCCAGTATTCTGGTTGTTTCATTGAGAAATTAGATTAACTAAAAGCCTAGAATTTCTGATTTTATTCTTTTTTTTTTCTGAATTGCTTCAAAGTAAATCTTTCCATTTTTTATGATAGCAAACTTTACTTCATTGCCAACATGAAGCTAATTGCATTGATATTTGTCTGTATAGCCTTCAAATAGAATCAAATTACTCCACTTCAATATTTTTCTGTTATTTATTTTCTTATTTTTTCATTCCAGCCCAGTGCCAAAGGCAGCTCTTTGATCCGCAAAGTCTTTGATCATGTTAATCTCTTGGAGAGAGATTATTTTGGCTTGAGATACCTCGACCAGAATAATCAACCAGTAAGTAATCTTCCTTCACACTATTTCTGTATTTTTTAAAAAATATGTTTGTATGATCAAATTGGATGTCTCAAGACTGACCTTGTACTTCATATACTTTGAAGTTATCCAAATGTAGATACACAAGCCATCTTGAATTCATCACTGACTATAAGGCAAATTAAATGATGCAATTTTTAAATAAAAGTCTAGTTGGTAAGATCAAATATCAATCTAATTATTCTTTTTATCAGTTTTCAGATGTTATAATACAAAATGCCTTTTTTATAATTTTGGTAAAGTTCTAGGATATTTGGCATTGTAAAAATTATCATATAATTGGTCAATTTTTTCTATGAAAGATTTCTTTAAAATTGTTTAAAAAAATACAGTTTTTTCCACTTTTTAAAAAATAGGATTTAAAATTAATGAAAATATTTAAAGTATTCCAGGGCAATAATTTTGCTTAAAATCAAGACAAAATTTTCAAGTTTTTTTGTAAAAATACTCTACAAAGTAATTATTCCTCTTTTAATAAAAATACATAAATTTAAAAAAAAAATTAACATGGATAAAATATGATTTATAGAATTATATATCATTGTAACTATTTATCTTCAAGATAATAGAAATAATTAAATTTGTTAAATACTGACAAATTTCTTGACAAATATATCTGGGTTTTTGGCTTTTATAAAATTAAGCTGAGCTTTCTGAGTAACTTTGTCTATAAGAATTTAAAATGCTACTGCAGTATTTCACACACACACACACAGACACACACACACACATATCATAAAGAAACAACAATACAAAGAATTAATTAGCAATGTTAATGTGATTAATGGTGAAATCACTTTCCTAACAAAACTTAATGAGACATTAACTTACTATCTGATGTAATGGAATAACCTGTCACCCCATAGGAAGTAACTACCTATAAGTATCTGTAAGTCAACAGACTACAGAGACTAGCTGGGATCTGTTAAGTATGACTCAGACTTACGCAAGAACTACCAACCTTCCAATAGTAGCACTCACTACTGGATTGACTTACGATGACTTTGTGCATAACTGTTACCTTTATTCTTATTGTACTGATTTTTCTTACAATAAACCTTTACTTATTTTATCCACCTTGTTTTTCAAGCATATATTCCTATTAGCACGGAATATAACACTATCAATTCCTTGAATAATATGATCCTTATATTTGAGTTGTTGTCAGATGGAAGTTAAATGCTAAGTACTTTTGACAATTTCAAATTGTCATCTTTGGGACACAATTTTCCCATACACAGGCAAAAACTAAGATGAAATATGTGAAGACTGAAAGATGTTTTTTTTAAATTATGCTTTTTATTTACAGTTAAATATGTTTTTGGAGCATGTGATGCCACAATGCTAGAGTTCTTGTTCAAATCAATCAAGACATTTTACTCTACTAATCAGATTATACTTAAATCCATGTCACTTTAACTGATAAACACATATAACAAGAAAATTTTGTGGATTTATCACTTTTTAAAATTCAAACAAAATTCGCACTTGATTGAATTCAAATATATTTTATTCAAGGAATTGATAGTAAGTAAATGTCTCATTAAGTCTTGTTATCAAAGTGATTTCGCCATTAATCACATTAACATTGCTAATTAATTCTTTGTATAAGTTGTTTCTTTATGATAAAAAAATATAAGCTGTACACTTTAAGATTTAAGAAACAGCAGATATTTTTACATATAGTGATCAATATTTAAAATGATATTAAAAACAGAGTGTTAATTTTATTATAATAAAAGATTACTTAACTTTTGAATATCAATTTTATACAGACTGAAGTTTCTTGATAATATTTCCAGTCTACAGCTGAAAAAAATGAAAGTTGTATACAAAAGAAAAATTTCATGAATGTGAATGTTAAATTTATGAATATGCATGTGTATAAAACAGAGTAAAAAAAGGGATTGAAAAAGACACAGAGCATATTGAAAAAGAAAATGGAAATATTTAAAACCAGAACCCACTGAAGACTGGAAATTTTAAGTCAGGATAAAAAAAGTAATCTTTTCATATTATATATATTGAGGTATTCAAAATCAGTAAATTTCAATGAAACTAATCTCAAACTTTTTCATTATGAGTAAATTTTATTCATTAAAATCATTATTATTATTCCTTTTTAATAATCTATGCTCTTTATTCTTTTCTTTAACACAGCAAAGATCTGCATTTTTGATCTATGCAGGATAAAAATAATAAATATAAAACATTCTCAAGTAATAAACCTTGACTCATATGATGGTGGTCAATGTTGGAAACTTGAATTATTAGTTGGATTTAAATCTGAAATTTTCCCTCTATATTGTTAAGTTTATGGGATCAATGGCTTATTGACAAGGAAGGTGATTATATCGAAAAATAATTATCTACTGTGTAAAATAAATGCTTGAATGAAACCTCTATTCCTTCTTTTATCTCTTCTACTATTTAAGCTAGTATGTAACAATGTTATAAAAATATGATTGTGCCTTTGGGAAGAGAATTTTCTTTGGGACATCTTTATTAACTCTTATTACCAATATCTTGAAGTTAGCATTATAAAGATATTTATACCAGCTGAAATTATGTTTATTATGGAAATAAAATTTAAGGATCTGAAGACTGAAATATAATAAGAATATATTCACAATCTCAATGCATAAATTTTATCTTGCCTCTTGAGTAAATATCTCATTAATATTTTTGCTTGAGAGAAGATGCTTAATACCTGGGTTTTTCTTTATTGAGGTTTTATTTCACAATGTTATGAATTTAGTTATTTTCATGAATGCATTTCCTAATTCTCTCCATTGTTGTATATGAATAGGCTGTGAAAATATAGACTCTGAAATCTGAAAAGTATGTTAAAGGGTATTAAAAATGCTGCAAAACATAAATGAAATAGAACAGAATCCAGGTTGCATGTAAATAAAATTAGCTTATTCTTCAAAATAATATGTCTATTCTTTTATTGCATTTATCCTTATATTAGTTCATCATTTTGTATTTTATCACAAGAGTTCTTTTATGTTGCTTTCCATGTGCAGTAATTATATTTTTTGTTAATAAAAAATATACTTTCCATATTGAAACAAAAAACTTTTAAATATTTAAGTAGGAAAATTATGATGGCAAATGATTAAAACACTAATAGAAGTAAAGTATAAAATATTTTTACTTATTCTTTTTTATATATATTTCTATACTGTGAACGCACACACACACACACACACACACACACATACACACCATTTCCTTCTGTATCTTAAAGCAAAATTTAAACATTTCAGTGGGCGAAAAAATTTTATCTGCTGTTTATTTTACTAGAATTTTTTTGCAACATGCTGACATGTGTTGAAATCCTCACAGTATTTGACATGTGTTGAAATCCTCACAGTATTTGACATTTTGTTGAAATCCTCACAGTATTTGACATTTTGTTGAAATCCTCACAGTATTTGACATTTTGTTGAAATCCTCACAGTATTTGACATGTGTTGAAACATTTTTTGTTGAAATCCTCACAGTATTTGACATTTTGTTGAAATCCTCACAGTATTTGACATGTGTTGAAATCCTCACAGTATTTGACATGTGTTGAAATCCTCACAGTATTTGACATTTTGTTGAAATCCTCACAGTATTTGACATTTTGTTGAAATCCTCACAGTATTTGACATGTGTTGAAATCCTCACAGTATTTGACATTTTGTTGAAATCCTCACAGTATTTGACATTTTTTTTGAAATCCTCACAGTATTTGACATGTGTTGAAATCTCACAGTATTTGACATGTGTTGAAATCCTCACAGTATTTGACATTTTGTTGAAATCCTCACAGTATTTGACATTTTGTTGAAATCCTCACAGTATTTGACATGTGTTGAAATCCTCACAGTATTTGACATGTGTTGAAATCCTCACAGTATTTGACATTTTGTTGAAATTATCACTAACATTTTTGTTGAGATTTGTAAACCAATTGATAAAATATAAAAACTTAAAGAAAAGATATGCAAAAAGAAAAAATATTACATTTTTATTAAATAAGTATTTGTTATTTTAATCATTAAATTGTTTTTAAAATTGTGGGTGTATTTTGTATGTTAAATAATAAAACTTAATTTTTCCAAAAAGATTAAAGATAATTTATTGTACTAAGTGACACACCCTAGTAAAACCAACTGTATTTTGTACTCCCTTACCTGTTTGCACTTTTCCCCAAAATTTGGTAATGGTCAAACAATCTATGGCAATTGTAGAGTGTGTGATGGACAGACTAACAGAAGTTACAGAATTTTAAATATAGATTGTCAAAAGGCTTTGATAATATATTTTACATCTTGATTTGCTTGGGCTTTTTTTTTTATACCTGTACATGACAAAGGGTGACAATCAGATTTGTCACATTCTTTATTTTAACATTCTGTCACATGTGAGGTTTAGAGTTTTTACTGCTTCTTGTGTATTTTTATGATTGGCATACAATTCATTTTGTATGACTCAAATGAAACACAAATCAAATTATAAGCTCTGAGTTTATAAATCTAAATTCAAATGTGAAAGCTGCTCATTTTTTAAATCATCTGTAAGTACCACAAAAACACTGAAAAGTGAAAATTTTATTTAATTAAAAAAAATAAGGTATTTAAAAATACTTTAAATTTAAAATGAGATATAAATTTTACTTCTTTATAATTAACTATGGAGAGATGAAGGTAAATAATTTTAAGACCTTTATTAACTTTTACATATAAAATAAATGTGCAGGTGGTGAACGGGTTTGAAACAAGAAATGACTTTTAATTCTGCTTCAGTTTGTTACATTTACTTTGATACAAATACCCTTAGAAATGGTATAACATCATCTCTTCTCTCTCCAGCTATTGGTTAAATAACAGAGTTGACTAGGCTGTTTAGCTGTGGTTGGTAACCAGTCTAGGAGTTGGAAAAACTCTGAATTCAAAAGCATACATAGCCCTGGCAAAGCAGATACTATGCAGTCAACAAAAGGATTGTGGAGTCCATAATGGCGCCATAATCTCCACCGCAGTCATTGTGATAGAGAAATATATAAAATGTATTTTTTTGTTTATGTAATCTATTTTAAGATTTAAATATATTTTAATTAAATTTAACATCAAAGAATAAACAGTCTATTAGATTATTTTATTGAGAAATGTATTCAAGTATATTTTACCAGCAAGGTTAATTCCAGCAGCAGTTATCTATCCCAAATACAAAACCTAAAGTGTTGTACTACCATAAAGCAGAAGAGAAAAATGTCTATGTACAAATTACAAAAATTATTGCTCTGCATTTCCTTTAAGAAATTCATAATTAATACATTTTAGAGCTACCAAAAAGTGGTTTACTATTTTTCTAATGTTTATAAAATTTGTAAGTTAAAATTTGACCATTGACCTTAATTTCACTTTTACTTTTATTTTTTATGATGTTGAAAAACTTAAAAATGCTTATGAAAGAGTCTTTTGCAAAATTCCTTAAAGTTGATACAGTGATATTTCTTAAATTATATTACTGAGAGATTTAAATCATAGTGTTTCTTTATCAGAACAGGAATGTTCTGCTGTTCCCTGAGGATGATTGGAAAATATATGGATCCAGTTGAACAATAAAATAATCTTATTATATGCAGATAACATAATTTACTGACATTAGCAATTTCTTTGTTATTTGTTAATCTTGTTCTATTTTTCTTTTTAATTAGCACTGGTTGGATCCAATTAAAAGTGTGTCTTCTCAATTAAAAGGTGAGTACATTAAAATTCTTCTTTTAAGTATTTCCTCTTCCTTTAAGGGGAATTTAATGCTTACAGTCACATTGAAATTCCTGTCCTGATCATTGAAGATAAGGAACACAATTTTGGTCTGTACTCAGATGCATGACTATATCTGAAGTATTTCTACCAGCTTAAAAGTCTAATGTTTCTTCTATGTCTTTAAGACTGAAACTAAGCTACACTGATTATACTTGCTCTCAAAGGACCAACAATATATTATCAGATTAATATGCAAAAGAGAATCTCCTCAAATTACAGTATCTCTTGGAGTTTAAGCCATATTTAATCACTCTATGCTTTTGACTAATCTTGGCATGATTAAGATTGTGTATTGATAAGAAATAATTTTAGCAGAAGAGTCTCAATATAAGCTATACATCCTTATATAGTAGTAAATTACAGTAAATAGATTATATTTTCATATCCTATAAAATTAAACTATGCAATATCCTTGGTCACTATAAAAATATATACATACACTTAGTAAACATTTAACCTATGGATTTGTTATTATGTAATAAAATTTAATATATACCAAACACCAGTCAGCATTATTAATCAGAGAACTGTAAGGAAAACTTATCTCTGGTCTTTTGAATAGGAGTAGAGGTTTATCCCTTGTTTCTTGTTTAGGATTGGGGTTCCAGGTTCATTCTTTTTCACACCCAGTAGCCCCTTGCATCTTAGTGGCATTATTGCCTTGCTTGGGATGAATTGATTAAAAAAAGAAAAAAACATACAATAACAGTGGTTTATTGTCTTTAACATTCTGTCAGAAATTTATGTAGATAGAATAATACTTAAGTAACAAAAATTTCAGGTGAATTATAATTGATACTATTTCTACTTTTTGCTTTCCTTCATGCAATTTTTTAATGCATTTCCTACTTGGGTAGGTAGAAAAAGGGAGAACATAAGAGTGTATAATGTCCTTAAGTATCTGAAACTATACATACACTACACAATTCAGCAAATTTTCAAGCCTAACCTGGAAAGTTTGAAAAAGCTTTTTACCACTTTTCATGGTTATGCTATAAATGACTCTTGCTTTTTTTGTGCTCAATGATGGAGGATGTTCTGGCAGAGCCTTGTTTTTTGAAATAGATAAATACAAAAAAAGATACTGTGTAAAGAAAACATTTTCAAAATATGTAATAAGTGAAAAATAAACAACTATTAAAATAAAACAATTTCTAAAAGTGTGTAACTTGGATTTTCAATTAAAAATTGCTTTTTAACTATTTTCGCATATTAAACTTATTAATAAGGAATAGATTTATGAGATGTTGTCATTTACCCAGTCCAATCAATTTAGGAAGTTTTCAAGTCATATTTAAGTAACATGTGCAATATCAATAGAAACTTTAAAATCTATAAATATTTATTCTTTTTCTATAATTTATTTTGTGTCTTGTAGGTATTTTCATAAAACTTAAAATTGTTTATTTTTCAGAGTGTAAAAATTATAAATCAAAGAGTTTATTATATTGTTTTATATCTTTCCTCCAAATGCCTTAATAATAGAGAGGTCATATTTTAGTTTTATTTTCAGATAAATTCATTCAGGAAATAAAATCTACAAAATAACTCTTTCAATTCAAACAAATTTTATTCTAGTTCTTTTTTTTTTCTTTGTTTGAATGATTTCCTTCCATGCATTATTAAAGAAAATATTAGTCTTTAGGTGAAAGCCTGAGTTAATGTTTCATAAATGTAGTTTTAATGTAAATCTCTATTTTCATTGATGCTGACATTTAGTGATTTTCCTGTACACAGTGGCAGACTAGGTAGAAAATATCTACCAGGAAAACTTGTAAAAGGGCCCAGTCAAAAGGACCCACTTAATCCTAAAACAAAGAAATGAGAATATCTTTTATCTCCTTAAAGATATTATAGCATCAAAGATGCCATATTTAAATATTTCCAGCATCTATGCAATATTTTTCTTTTGTTTTTAATTTTTATTTTTTTTCGGTTATTTCTAAAGTGATGGACTATCACTTTGGGGTCCACTGGGAAATTTCCCAGTATCCCGATGGGCTAGTCCACCATTTCCTGTACACATTAATTTCTTAAGACCAGGAATATCACCATTTCTAATATTATTCACAGTGCAGCACATCATGTCATAATGGTTAGCAATCTGTTTTTCAGACCTTTTACTACTGAGTATAAGTTTGATCCTCACTAAGTGCTCCACACTTGTAGCCTTCTACCAAAACTAAGCTTAGTTAATAGCAATAAAATATTCATTTCTTTCTGTGCACATACAGTTACATGTATAAAAGAGGAGGCTAAAAAGTTCTCAGCCTGGTCAGTATAATACTTTTCAGCACCCTCTTATATATGTAGAAAAGTTGCTCTGTTACATGAGTCAGTTTAAAAGTAAAAGTCCAAACTGTCTACCTCACAGACTTTTACTCTCACTTCTTTCCATCATTGGTTAGAAGACTTGTAAAGCTCTCTCTGATTTTTTTCCTCTGCAGACAAAATCTCAGGAGACAAAAAACAAAAGACAACAAGCAAAAAGAAACACAAATAAAAATAAGCCTCCTCAAATTTATGAAGCTAACACATATATTAATGTAAGTACATTATATTTGTGTATATGTATATACTGGTATATTTGTGTGTAATAGCTATGTATATATTCATATGTATAGTTACACACACATTTCAAAGATGACTGCTTGTAGACTATTATTGAATTCTCCAGAGATGTTTTTCTCTTCATCTTTTTGCATTTACCTTCATTCACTAGAAATAACAGCTGGGTTGATGGATATCAAAATTTCTCTGAGAATTCCATCTCAAGAGTTAGATTACCAGTTATACTGATAGTATTGCTAGTAATGGTAATAAAAGGAATAACAAAGATGAAAACAGTTCTATTAAAAAATAATCCAGAGTTTTTTGACTTCTACTAAAAATCTAGAAATCATTTATTTACTGATCTGTAATCAATTAATGATTTTTGAAATGGAATTGAAAGTAAAAAGTTGATGGAAATGGAATTTATTTGAAATGTAAAAAAAAATAATCAAGCTGATGGGTTTTTTTTTCTCTCTTTCCAAGATAAAGATAAGATAATATCCAGAAAAATTATCAAGAGATAAGAAAGAAAGCATCTACTTGTATTATTAACATGAGAAAAGAAGCATCACCTTTGCTGCCACATGGTGAGATCTTCTGTCTAAATTTAGACTAAATATCCTGTGTGCCATTATGTTGATGATAAGGTCTCATTTGGCTCTGCATACTCCAAAGTCCTTTGTATCAAAACTTAAAGTAAGCAAATTTACCTCCCATGTTTTGACTCATGGTTCATATTTAGTTCTTTGAAGTATTCATTACTTCCGCATACTAGTATTTTCATGGGGAAATTATAAACTTCTACTTCTTCACTTACCTACAGAGTAAATGATTACCTACCAGGATTTAAAGTAGAAAGCTTTTCTCTATGTTTGGATATATGTTTGTACACAATACATAGATCCCATATGTATTATGAAGTGAGAACTGATTTGATATTAGTCATTTAACTAACATCAGACACAATTAAAATTTACAGTTCATAGTAATATAAAAATTTACATATAATCTACAGATCCTTTTTTTCTTTACCTACAATGCTTTTTGGACATCAGATCAAGTCACTATAGAAAAAAATAAGTGCTACAATTCAAGTAACCAGAACTTCTTACAGTATTGATTGGTGACAAATATATCCAGAGAAACAAAGTAATATCTAGTCCACACTGAGAACAGCACATACAACCTATAATACTAATACTATAATATTTAGGACCTAAAGAATGACAGGTTCACATATGTAACAAATAATAGTAATAATAATTCACTGATACTGAGGAAACTGATCAATGAAATAAAATTACTGGATGATGATTTAATTAACTATTAGATTTTGATTACAAATATAAAATATATGAGAGAGAGAATATGATTTATAAATTCTGTATATTAGAATAATGGTAGGTAGTTGAAAAACCAAATGGAAAAAATCCTATAGTATGTGTTTTTGTCCTGCAAAAGGACTTTTTTAAACTAAATATTTGTTACTTATGGAATCATATGTAGGAGGAGGGAACAAAAATATAAACAAATGTTAATTCTGTTAATGTTTAATTATAACCATCATTTGTTATATATGTGTGTGTGCAACAAATGATGGTTTTAATTAAACACATTAATTATACAGGGAATTTGGGTGGCCTGATGATTGTGTCTAGCCTGAAACAGCCTGTCGCCTCTGAGTGTTGACTTCAATCTTCACTTTTATATCTATATATATATATATATATATATATATATATATATATATATGTGTGTGTGTGTGTACGTGTAATGTGTGTATGTATAGATGTGCATGTATAGGTATTTGTATGTGTGTATATATATATATATATATATATATATATATATATATATATATATATATATATATATATATGTGTTTCTCTACAGGTGTATATGTGTATGTATGGGTATATACACATAGTTTTTGTGTATGTGTATATATGGATTTATATGTATGTAGGGATATGTATGTATGTGGATATAGATGGGTGTTCGGATGTGTGTAGAGGTGTTTGTGTATGGATATATGGAATATTATAAAAGAAGGACCTAATTTTCTGTTAGTTATGTTTTATCCAAATTTCTCCTCTAATATTCTCCAATTGGAAATAAGTTTAAATAATACGGAGGTAAATTTTAAATTGATAATTTAATTAAAGTTGAAATATATTACCCTTTAATAATCATTATTATGATAAAATTATTTAAATTGGAATATCTAAAAACAGTCACGGATTTAATTTATGAACAAAAGTCAAACAGATAGATGTCAACTTAATAATCAACAAGAAAAAAGTTTAAGCAAATAAATTACTAGATGTAAAAGGAATTTATTCTTTCAATGCACTTTCTAGAATTTTTTTTTTTTTCCAATCGACTATTTCATAGAAAATACCCAAAACTTTAACAAACATCAAATTAAATTCTTCGTAGATTGTTTAGACATTTAGATTTATATCAGACTTTAATCCCCAAATATACCCTTTAAAGTAATGTGAAATAACAGCGTCTAAGAAATTGAGTGAAACCTTCTCTCAGGATTTGTTTTATTGTATCTTTTTCCTTTTGTGTGACTTACCCATCTATATCTAGAGATAACATACGTTAAGTTAAGCGTCGTCTGGCCCACACCAAGGGAGCTTAAGGATAAAGAATTGAAATGGTACATCTAACTCACTCATGTCTTCTCTCCCCCCTCACTTCCTCACTTCGTTAATTTACATATGCTTAATACAGCCCATCAAAAATGTGTAAATTTCTTTCCATTTTCCATTTCAACTTTGGAAGTAAAGTCTGATGATCCAGAGCCCTTTAAAAGGGCTGTGGTGAAATAATTTATTACATGGAACCTTAAAGTGGTCTGTTCTTATTCAAATTTATTTGCTCTGAATTTACATTGAGCTCTCTGGATATCATCCTCCTTGGGTCTACCCATTTGGATTACCTAGTTTTGCATAAACTAACTATATATATATATATATATATATATATATATATATATATATATATATATATATATAGTCTACTTAGAATTTGTAACCCTCAATATTACATGATGAGGAGAAATACTTTGAAAATACTTTTAAGCTACTTCAATATCCTAATTATTTCATATTTAATGTAAAAGGGAAACCTCAACATATTTTTAAAATTAAAAAAAATGAATGATATTAATAAATTTAATAAAATTAGAGACATTATATTACCTACAACTACAATTGAAAAGACTTTATCTAAACTTAACATGAAATTTGTTACAACTACTTCTAAAACAATAAGAGACTTACAATAATATAAGTGATCAAGAGTTTATACTATAGTATATAATAATTTCCACAAAAATACATTGAGATTTGGAGGAATTTAAATAAAATATTATTTGAACACAAAAGCGATCTTTTACGAAATAACACACTCAATGCATCCATCATTCATTGTAATGAATGTTTCTATAATTAAAAGAGAAATTAATTTACTAATGTGAAAATGTATAGAAAGTGCACTGATTTCTGAATCTTCTGCAGTAAATTTGCATTCAAGTTCTTAAAATATTTCTTAATAAAATCTTTAATATGAAATATAAGTTGATTACTATAGATATTGTGAAATTTACAATACCTTTGATTTTACACTGACAAATTTTATTTACACAAGTCAATGTTTTCATGATGAAATTGCTATTAATCAATGTTGGTAACATTTCCAGAACATACCTATGTTATAACAAGTGTATGGTTGCAAGGGAATGAACAAACAAGGATTAAAATTTCAACAGCATGTATTGGTAAGGCCAGGAGTTGACTGATTTGTTGAGTTGGTTGTCTGAGGTCATATACTTCTGGAGTAGATTAGTGAAGCCAAATGCAATGTCATTGACAGAGTTGATGTACACCTTTATTTAAGGTTGAAATCAACATCTGTGAGGTGTTTGATGGGCTGGAGGTTCTATGATGAGGCTGAGATGTTGACGCAGAACTGCCTGGTAAGGTGTGTTGATGGGTTGATTGCGAGGTTATGGTGGTGGTTGCAAAGGAGGCCCAAATTGATTAGTAAAACTGCAAAAGAAATCACAAATCTGACTTTGCTGATACAAAGGATGCAAGCATGAAGAGTTGGGAGGTCACAGATCTGACTTTGCTGATACAAAGGATGCAAGCATGAAGAGTTGGGAGGTCACAGATCTGACTTTGCTGATACAAAGGATGCAAGCATGAAGAGTTGGGAGGTCACAGATCTGACTTTGCTGATACAAAGGATACAAGCATGAAGAGTTGGGAGGTCACAGATCTGACTTTGCCAATACAGGAGGGGATTTAAGCTTGAAGAGTTGAAAAAGTTACAATCTGACTTTGCTGGGTTGAAGCTTGATTGAGTGGAATGTCTCTGTTGGAGTCTGTTCAAATGGGAGATCAATGAAAATAGGGTTATGGTAGTGACAACAAGAGAGGCTTAGAGCTGGATGATGATGATGATGATGTCATTGTTAGAAATCACAGTGATGGCATCGGGAGAAAACGGTGTCAAAGCTGGCCTGTCAGCCACTTTCTGCATGTAAAGTGTCAGCTGAGATTAGTGAAATTTGGGCAAGGTCATGGTATTGATGAGAGAAGTAATCATGATGGTGACAGTCGGCTTTTCAGCTACTATTTGTTGGTTATGAGGTGCTTTCTTTTAAGCAAATCTGATGCCCCCCCCAGGGTCATCTTTTTTTTCAACAGGAACATTCATGATTGGCTATTGTATTTTATTGTGAAGATTAGTTTTGTGGACTGGATGTGATGCTCAGAGCCCCTGTGCAGAAAACATCTTTTTTTATTTATTTTGTGTTTTGCTTTCTTAGTGTTCATGTCTGAGCACCATATAGAGAGGATCAGAAAAAAATGTAATTGCAGCTGAGTATAACACCTATATACATATGAAATTTTGAAATATTGACAACTTTTGGGAGGGGGTCACATTATATGATACAAACAAATAAAAACTCAAATATAGACCAATATATTCAACATAATATTTCTTATAGTTGGATAAATTATTATTTTACATGTTAAAATGAACTCCTTAACATTTTATAACCTTCATTAGTCTTTCGTCTTTGATGTTCTTAACTTTTGTGCGGTTTTGTCTTTAACATTACTTGCAGCAGTTTTTATTGTTTTGCAAAAATTTTCTTGTTTTCCATTCTCATATACATCTCTTTTAAAAATGAGCCACAAGTTTTCTATCTAGAGAGGCTGGAGGTAATTCTATTAATTTGGTATCTTTTGTAGTAAAGTGGGCTATAGTCAGTTTTTCACAATGTAAGGAAGATTATCTTATATGAATATACTCATTAGCTTACAGTAATGAAAAATGTCTTGTCCAAGAAATTACAGTAATTCTCTGCATTTATCTTGATACCATCATCAAGTTTCAAGGGTTCTATAATTTTGCTGCTGACAAGTATTTACCAGAAAGATTACTCCATCTGTTCCCTGAAGTTTTCTAAGTCATGTTGGTTTATTATTTCTATGATGGATCCAATCTGATCATGTACATCCAAAATGTATTTTTACATTCATTACTAAAAATGGCTGTTGAGAAACCAGTTTTCATTCTTCTTCACTCAACTTATGTATGTTTCTCTTTGTGATTTTAACTTGATTAGTTGCTTTCTTTTCTTTATCCAATGTTCTTAATATTCTACATTTTTCTCACTGTTTGCTTTCACAATTTCAGTTTGAAATATTTTCACTTTTTTTGTTTATTACCCTTTTAATTATACAAATTTCTTTTTGTGACATTTTGAAAGCCAGTTTTTTCTCATTTTTACCAATGTTTTTAATTTCTTTTTGATTGCTCTGTGATCTCTGTTTAACCATTTCCAATATTGTGCTCTCATCATTTAATAACTTTACAATATCTTTAACTTTTCAGGTTATATCTTTCTTATGGCCTATGGTGATTTTTATATATCTGTAATTAAGAAATATCAATAACTACACTAGAAATTAAATATATATACATACATACATACATATATATATATATATATACACATATATATATATATATATATATATATATATATATATACACATATATATATATATATACATACATACATATATATATACACACACACATAATATGATGAACAACTCTTGATTTGCATAAACTAAATAAGTTATTGTAAATATTTGAATAAAAATAGATAAGTTGAAATTCAAATTTTATATTTATTGTATACATATAAGTATATCCTGAAAGTTTTACCAATGTTATTTGTTTAATACTGATTTTATGCTGAAAACATTGACTTGCATTATAAAATCTGACATAGCATCTTAATGTCAAATGTTGATACTAATGTATACAAAGTATCTGTCTATATTTCTGAGATGAGGTATTATGTACACTATTTACATTATTTGGACTATTGTCCTCATTTTTGTTGCCATATTTATTACAACGTAGATATAATTGACCCATTGATCAGAAAGTCTCCTTTATATGTCCGAAACTCCGCCCACTTTGTGAAAATAATCAAAGATGCTCCCATCCTATCCAACCAGATGGTGAGCTTGAACGTGGTGAGTTTGTTCACCAAGGTACCCACGGAGGAGGCACTCTCAGTAGTCAGAGACAGATTGGCCTCTGACTCATCCCTAGAAGAACAGACCAGTATTCCAATAGATAATCTGATGGAGATGTTGACTTTCTGTACACAAACAACACATTTCAGAATGGGATCACACATATCGCCATTATCACCAGCAACAGCGAATATATACATGGAATACTTTGAGGGAATGGCATTAGAATCCATATCTCTAAAGCCAACTCTATGGTTAAGGTACGTAGATGACACCTCTATACTCTGGCTACACCAGGAAGATGTTCAGGTTCTACTGGACCATACGAACTCAATAAGACCTTCAATACAGTTCATGATGGAGAAAGAGAATAACAACACACTCCCATTCCTGGATATTATAATATCTCAAACAGAGCATGGGTTCAAGACATCTGTATACCATAAACTAACATTCACCGAACAGTACCTCAATTTCAACTCCCCCCCATCCATACAGCGTAAAGAAAGGGACTGTCCACTGCTTACAACACTGAATAAAAGTCATAAGTGGCGACCCAGAGACATTAGATAAAGAATTGGTCAGTATAAGTAGTACCCTACAACGTAACAACTACCCTGGGTACATGGCAGCAGCCCCCCAAAATTGGGATACTCAGGTATAAGAGGAGGAGGACAACAACACTCAGAAAACAGTCTGCCTGCCTTATGTGAAGGGGTTATCAGAGAAAATACAAAGGATCTGCGGTTCATATAACATCAGGACAAACTTCAAAAGCTTGATGATAGTTCGCAGATATCTCTCCTGAGTAAGACCCCCTCCCCACCATAGAGGAGAACATGACTAAAGACTGTGTGCACGCTATCCCATGCAGTTGCAGAAAGAAATATAAAGGGGAGACAGGCCACCCCCTTAAGGTAAGGTTTCAAGAACACCAAAAAAGCTGTAACACGATAGGAAGTGGAAAAATCAGGCATGGCTGACCACATATGGAGAGAAAAGGGAAATCACCACCCTTTGTGGGATCAGGTTGAGATCATAGACAAAGAACATCATTGAAAAATTCATAAACTTAAGGAATCAGCACATATGCTAGGCCACAAAAATCTCCTGAACTGACCAAGCATAAAAATGAATACAATATGGGAACCAGTAATAAAGAGTGCCAGAGAAAAACAATAATAACAACAAAAATTGCAATATGAGCTCTGATAAAAACATGTAATGATAACAGCAAAAAATTGCAATATGAGCACTGGTAAAAAATTATTGCTGAAGACATTAGGTTTATAATACTCCGAAATTCATACACAGATATCCTCAAGGACAAATGGCACAGTGGATAAAGGCATTAGTTAGGACCTAAAGAGTGTGAGTTTAATACCTGGTTAAGGCAGTGGAGAACTTGGAGAGGGGAATTAACAGGAGATAACTGATAACTGACATGGCACATGGAACTAGAACAGTCTACCCCAGTGAGTGAAATAAAGGGTTCAGTTTGACATTCCAACCACCTGAAGAAGGTCGGAGCATACAACGGCTGTGAAATTTTTGCTAAAGTTCAATCTCTGATTAACATGGAAGCATTGTGCTAAGTGTATTGGCAATGAAGTAAATTATGCTAAAAAGTACATATAGATGCCCTTTTCATCATTATGCTAAAGACTTGTTGATATACCTAAATATATTCTTGAGAAAGTAAAGGCACTTTCCAAACACTGTCAAATTTTAAACTTTACACTTATATAAAAGTTGACATTTTCTCAAACCTGAAATGCATCTCTGCTACTCTTTAGATATTAACTGATTTAATGATGGCTCAAGGATTGTCAACTGAAACATTCCGAATTTCAATTTTATATCTTGCATGAGTGCTCTCCTGAATTCATATTATTTTCATTATAATGAGAAAGAATTTTCTCATATCAATTGTCTCTCTTGTTTTCTTGTACTGACAGAATATGTTTTTTCTAGAGTATAAATACCTACTGAAAGTTTCTGTGACAGAATATCTTATTTACAGTTAAATAAATTCATAAAGCTGTTCTAATCAGGTTCTAAAATAAATTTGCTTAAGTTCTTTTTATTTTTGTTAAATTTTTAATTGTGGCTAAGAAAAAAAATACATAAAAATAAATTTAAGGCAATATTTCTATCTAATAATTGTTGCCCTGCTTTCAGTTTGCATTTTAACTTTTATGTTATTTTTTACTGTGATTAAAATGTTTTCATTTTTAGAAAAAAAGCTGTTTTTATCCTTGTTACTTTTCTTTTACAGGTGGAACTGCATTCACTTTATATTTTGTAGTGAAGTTCTATGCAGCTGATCCTTGCAAATTACGAGAAGAAATTACAAGGTAAATCAACATCATTGTTTTTGGTGTTGAATCAAATCTATTTTTAGTCAATTAATAAGAGGGTACAAATCTTCAAACAAATTTGACAGTAATTAAACAGCCTAAAATATTTTTTATGAATTGATTTAATATCAAACTTGGCTACTGAGAAATGATCAAAGGGGAAAATACTATCATTATCTCATTGTGAAATTCATGTATGATGTCAATTCACAAGCTTATTTATAATCATATCATTATCAATGGAATTTTCCATTTTAATTAACACATTCTTCTTTCTCTTTTAATACTTTAAAATTACGTCAGTTTCTACAAGTACTAAAAAAATATCTTGCTGACCATTTGATTTAGAAAGTAACTCAGTTTATCCAACAAAAACTTTAATAGAAGAATCTATTTATGAACATTCTATTTAAATTTTCTGTTAACCAAAAACTACTTGAAAATCGAATTACCTGAGAAGTAAAATCATGACAGGAAAAATTCTCCAACCACTTATAAAACTTTTATTAGATATTAAGTTTTTCAAAAAGCAATATCACATTTTTAAGGTAGAATAAAAACCATTATAAACCCTTACAAATGTAACAAAATTTAAATTTATTTATTCAGAACACAATCACCATAATTTGCAATAACAAAAACCCATTGATCTTTTGACTTTTTACTAAAGTAAGTCTGGGATTGTGATTGCAAAGAATTCTGATATTACTAAATATTGAGCATTTCCTTAATTTTAAAGCTTTAAAGTTAGATGTTTAAGTATCTGAAAAAATAATGTTGGATTACTAAGTCAAATGGTTAACAATAGACCTGTTATGATAATCTTGCCTTAATTCTATGAACTTATAATAAATAAAATCTGTTTCATTCCATCAAATTAACTGCAAAACCTTATGAAAATTGAATTTTGATTTACATGATAGAATATTTTTTGTGTATTTTTTTGGATGATAAGCATAGATTTTTTTGCATTTGTTATTGGTATGTTATCTATTTTTCATATCTGGCAAAAATTTCCTGAAAAAAAAGATTTTTTATCCTTAGTCAGCAAACACTTTCTGAATGAAATGCTCAAATACTTAAGTGACACTTTATGAAGTATCAAAATTCCTTGTCTTTGCTCCTATTCAATCAGTGTTCTTTGGTAGAGGCTGAAGCATTTAGCTTTTAAGCTAAATCTCTTTGGTAAAAATCAGCTTTAAATCTTGGTTCATCCTAATGTTGTAACTTTCAAATATAGCATTACTTTCTGACAACATAATTATTTCAATTATGAAATTCTTCCTCATCAAAATCAATTTGAAAAGTTCACTCATTAAGAAATATTAATTATTATTATTCAAGTTTTAGAATTTCTTCCACATGGCCACTTTGAGAAAACAGACTGATTTTTTTTATATGGATGATCATTTAAAAATTATAAGGAAGCCTTATTGCCTGATCAACTGTATCATGCTTGTAAAAGTTATGATATGTTTATTCATGATAAAGATGAACTGGTAATTAATAACGATGCATCATAATTATTAAACAAAATAACTTTTGCAAATCTTAAAAGCCAGACTTACATAAGTATGATGATTACAAAACATAAACATCTGTCATTAGATGAGAAGACAAGAAGGCATGATGTAAAATCATCCTTTTCCTGTTTTTCTTCCCCTTTCACAGGGATCGATTTAATTGTCTCAACTTTTTTCAGTTTTAACATGCATATTATTATTTCAGAAAGAGTTTCTGAACTTGTTACAAATAATATGAACTGTAGTTGCATCAAAGTTTTTAAATGTTTTATGCACTTAAGCATTTATCACATCTAATGTGTAGGCGTCTCTTCATCAAACAAAATGCTAGAAATAAAACTAAAGATAAAAGCAAAGACAAGTGAAGATTAAAATATTAAAATATGCACAAAAAATTAATAAATGCCTAAGGTAGAAGGAAGTAACTGCAGTTACATTGTCAACATAAACTCAATAATTGTAATGAGAATATCATTTGAGAAATACCAACAAAAGACAATTCTTCACATAATCTTTTTTACAAAATGTACTTATATTCTTCATATTTTTCTATCACAACAGATGGGTTTCATTGGCTATCATATGGGCCCAATTAGAGAATAAAGAACAAAATACCAAAATAAAGGATACTTTGTATTCACATGAAACTGTTTAAATGTTTTCATATGGAGATAATTGTAAAATATGTAAGAGATTAAACTTTATAATTTACTAATTATTATTTTGTGAAAATGCACAGTATTATTTTATAAAACTGATTTTATATTCTTAAGACAAATTAAATAAATTTTATATTTGCTATTTTTAATTTTATTGTTTTAAGGAACCTAAAACTAAAAATGAAGATTACTTGAAAAATATTTTAAGATAATTTAAATTTGAATTTTTGAACTGAACTTAAAGGAAAAACAGGTTTCTTGGACAAAAGTATTCTTTTTGTATTTGATGTCTTTGCAAGAAAAATGTAAAATAAAATCATTAATTCATTAAAAGACTTAAAAAGAAATGGTTTCCAGTGAAATTCTTTGAAACCATAGTAATTGAGTTTTAATTATCAAAGTCAACTGTTAACCAAATTGTTGTTGTTAACTGTGATGAATAAAACATTATTAATCTAATTACTTTCAGTTCTTCCATCACCACCGAGTAATAATTTTTTATCTTTAAATTTCTTATTTGTTATGGGAATGCAAGTAAGATTTAATTGTATTTTTCAAGTTCAGAAATGATAATAAAAGGACATTCTTGTTTACCTGCTCTGTTTTTAATACTGTTCTTTTCATTTCTCAGAAAAATCAAATTATTTAATAAGTTAAAAGTCATAGACTTTGTTATTCATATAAATTTACTTTTTTTGATTTCTTGATTCTTCAGTTTTTATTTCATTCATGCAAAATTTATTTGTACTCCAGTCAATGTTACTTTTAATATTTTTTAATTTAAATATGTGATATTAGTAATTATATCAAGTATAATAATAGTTAAGAATTTGGTTTAATCATTGTAAATATTTGACCTTTCTTTTCTCTTAGATATTATTTTTTTCTGCAAGTAAAAAAAGACATCTATGATGGACGATTACCAGTGAGCTTTGAAGAAATTATTGAGCTGGCTGCTTATATTCTGCAATGTGAGTGTCTGCTTCCTAATATTCTTATTTTTAATCAACATCTTTGTGCTTTGTTTCTCAAAATATTGTTTCTGTTTTCTTTCCTCACTGAAAAGTGTTGACATATTTAACTTTTTTATTATATTACTCAGACAAGTTAACAGCATCCAAATGTAATCTGGGAGGGAAATATAATACCTCTTTTTAGGTCTCTTTTGCACTCCTTTTAGTCTAGTAAGTTCTTGTAGTAGGAACATATTCTTTAGAAATATGAGTGATACTTTGGAAGAAAAATGGAAAGCAACAAATGCATGTGTGTAAAATGCCTGTTATTACTTATTTCCAAAAATATGCCAACACAATCTAAAAATCTGCTTAAAATTTTTCATAGCTTTTACTGAATTTCCTTAAACAGCTAGTTCTCAATTAAACATTCTTAATGAATGTATTATTTAAGTAAGTTACAAATCTTGTTTAACTTTGAAGCATTGTTGAAGCTAAGTTTTTCTTTTGCCAAGTCCTGATACTTTTTTCTTGTATACTTTTTATAATTTCAAAAGGATTTTTTCTTTATTTGCAGTTTTGTTTCATTCATAAAACTACTTAAAAGCATGCTTAAGAGTTTAAAACACACACACATATATATATATATTCATAATGAAAAATAGCATCAAATTGTATGTATAAAGCAGATAATTTTTTTAAATATTATAATCTGAAATTTAAATAGTTTCTTCAGTCTTCAAAATATTTGTAAAGTTTGGTAAGAATTTAATGCAGACATTATTCTCACTGTAAATGTTATTTTTAGTGGATACACATATTTGAGTAGACACACTCTGTTTATTTATTAAACAGTGTATTTATTTGTTTTCATCTGCCGACCAAAATTTTTAAGAAAACTTATTAAAGAAAAAATTGTGTTCTCCAACAGGAATTGAACCTGTGTCTCTCAAGGCAGAAAGAGCTACCATTTAGCCCGGCACGCCTTACTGATTTGGCCCTGAAGAGCAGTCAGTCAGGCGAGGGTAAATTTTCTGTTTCTCCTGTCATAGATCTCTCAAAGTTTTTCATATCTGGATAGTTTCGTATCCAAAAGAAAACAAAGAGAATTTTTTAGAATGGATTTTTTTATTAATCTGGCAGACTTTTATCACCTTAAACATTATTTTTAGTGAATACTCATATTTCAGTAGACGCTCCGTTTATTTATTAAACAGTATATTTATTTATTTTCATCTACTGGTCTGAATGTTCAAGAAATGGAGTGCCAGGCTAAACAGTAGCTCCATTTGCCCTGAGGGACACAGGTTTGATTCCTGCCAGAGAGTGCAAATTTTTCTCACATAAGATTTCTCAAACATTCAGGCTAGTAGACGAAAATAAATATACTGTTAAATAAATAAACAGTGTCTACTCAGTTTCAGGCATCCACTAAAAATAATGTTTAAAGTGATAAAAATCTGTCAGATTAATAAAAAAAATCCATTTTAAGACATTATTCTGTATGATTAAAAATAATCAGCAAAAAATTGACTGCAGTAGCAATCATAATAGTAATTATGAGGTTTATTTGTGATAATGTGATTCTTACCAAGAAAGCTTTCTTTGCAAAATTATTCTGTATTTTTGAAAGTTTTATTGTTTAAACAAACAAATATATATATATATATATATATATATATATATATATATATATATAATTTGATAAGGGTTAATTATTTTTCAAATTCTTTATTGTAAACTGTTTTCTTTTAATAATAATATTTTCCATCCTGACTGAATGCCTTGCTTTTCTTGGTGAGTCAGTCATTGAAGATGGTGCTATTCTCATCAAACCAGTCTTGGCGAGTCTGCTTCCTGCAGCCTAAGGATGATTTTGCCATTTCTGTTATAGTTTCTTTGAAGTGATTCCATTTCTGGGTTGGATTTCCTGTTTATGGCTGGATGGCTGACAGTTTCTTCTTAAGGGTGGTCGGAAATTTATACAGGCATGGCTAGTGTTGAAGTTTGAAGGTCCTGAAAGATGGCCATACAGCTTTTGGGTACTTTTTGTAAGGATGATCACTGACCAACTTGAATGTAGTGTGGAAGAATCTAGTCTGTCTAAAATTCTGTTCTTCTCATGGCTCTTGTGATGTAAACATTTTAGATGTTATGCCAGTGGACAATGACATAATAAATCAAATGCTATCTGTGGTGCATCTACATTGCCTTATATTTTGTGGTCATTCTAAAAGCTATGTCCATAGTGGTAAATTTGCTAAGGAAGATCATTGCTCTTCATGACACTGTGTCTGCTAAGTTTTTCATTCCAATTATCTTGGTACTGATTCATTGAAGTTTCTTAATGAGAAAGCAAGATTCATGTCCAAACCAGGCTTATAAGGAAATTCATGTAATGTACAATTGATGGCAGATTAAAAAGGAGATTAGATACAGAACCATGCACACACAAATAATACCAAGCAGTTCTTCAAAACCATAAAGTCTGTTTTTTGGGGGTTTTTTTTCTAAGTCAAGCGCAGCTCTTCTGCTTTCTGTAGAAGATCCTTGCTTATCTAGGACATAGAGTATCAACAACAGATGGAAAGAGGACATCAACCAGCTCCTCAACTGCTCCTCTACTATTGACACTTGACTAAATCCCGAACACTTGAATGACCTCCCATCTGTGGTCAAGGTTAGAACAGCTATCAAGCATAAGTGTCAGATCATCCAGCAAGAACAGCATTACTGTATAAAGCCCTCAACCAGTAGTCAGTAAAAACATTCTATAACATCCTAATCAGTATTCTGGTCCACATCATTTTTCATGGACTAATCTGAACTCTAATATGGCTTATGGTCTGAATGAAGTACTGTGGATATGAGACAAATGCAGAAAAAATGCTTAGAACAGAATATAAAATGTCCAAAGATATGTACTCAACTGATGAACTTAATGACAAATCTAACATCTCTAGAAGAGTTAAACAGGATTGTGTCTGTGCACCAGTGCTGTTCAATTTTTTCTTCAATCAAGTGCTATGACATGCTGTCAAAGACCTAAATTTAGGCATTTATATCAAATACTGTTTGGAGAGGTCACTCCTTGAGTGACATTGCATTGCAAAATCCACAAATACTGTGCACCAAGGAAATTGCCTTGATTAGATTGTGCCTTACTGCACCCCACTGCAGCAATACAGTCCTATCAATGACACACAACTACTGGGTGGTGATGGCTCCAAATATGTGGAGTGTACCATTCCAGAATAATGTTAAAGATACATAAAACAAGGCAAATGCTAAAAAGAGTCCAGCTTAAAGTTCTGCAGCATGCAGGCATTAACATCTTCACTAGACTGGAAGTCTTCAATGCTGTTGTACTCTTGTTAAATTTGTATAACTATGAAACATGGACATCATATTGCAGAAATGTCAAACAATTGCTCTCTGTAGATCATCATGAAAATCCACTGGCAGGACCAAATCACCAAACTGATATCCCTGGAGAGAGTTAAATTCATATGCCTTGCAGCCATGATTTTAAGGTAATCTGGTCATGTGATATTCACATCATCCAGAATGCTATAGCAGATGTTCTATAAGGAACTGTAAAAGACTGTCTTACCCAAAGTCACCAAAGCAAGAGTTACAAGAAAACCTTTGAACTCTAACCCACCACTACTGACAGGTCTAAGTAGTATAACATGTGTTTCATGGTAGCAAACAGCTTTCAAGCTGATATGCATATATTGCATTTTGAAGAAAAGCTTGAAAAGACACTGGAAGGTATCTGATCCTGTCCCAACAATCAATATTCCATGGCCATCTGCAATTATATCTATACATCTAACTTCAGTCCTAAAATCATATGTATGTCCACAGGCCTGCACAGCTCATCACATCACTTGAACTGCAAGTTTCTTCATTGCAAAAGAAAGTTATTGGAAATAATTTAAAAGTTTTCAGGCTTATCAATCATTAAGTGTGCTTAAAGGCCTCTCCTCCAGTCATCAATGATTTAAATGAAAATTTTCCAATTTGTAGGTGATTTTATCCCCAGCAAATATGCTTTCACATTTATTTCAAAATATACTTCTTTAAGGAATATGAATTCTTGCAATTATTCTTTCGGGATTACTATTTCCTTGGCTCTGATATTTCAAAACTGTTTTATATTTTGTCGATTATGTATGCATGAGATAGATGTATGCATTATTTATATTTATTATTCACTACACTATTGCCTGTTATATGAATGTTCTCATTCCAGTGCCCATGTTTAGGTATATCTCATCTTATTTTTAGTACTGCTCAATTATTGCTTGCCCTGTTTCCACTGATTCCAATTACATATTGTTTTGCCCAAGGATTGAAATCCCAATTACTAGTCACCAAATTCATGAACCAATGCTTTAATCCACTAGTCTATTGTCCATAGCACAATTCTCTGTAGAGAACTAAACCTTACTTTATGTTGTTTTCTTACAATTTAAATCAAGATAAAAAAAATTCAAAAGCAATATTTAAATTATTGCACTGTTTTAAAACTTTTATAAAAATATTTGCTTATTGCTACAATTTGTAATGATTTTGAAATCGATAACATACAAATTATATAATTTTATGCAGATGTATTTTAAGTTTATGTAAAATATGAAATATGTATCTGGCCTAGGTTCATAGATAAGAATTAAAAAAAATGTATATGTTTTATTTGTTACAAAGCAACAGATACTGTGTTTTATATACACAGATGTGTACTTGAAGTTTTTATTTATTGTACTGAAGTATTTACAGAATAGTTACTGCTTTTTTTTCTTTTTTTTTCTTTCTTTTGTTATCTCTACAATTAAAGATTCAACAATTTGGGATCTTTTAAATCTGTATATCATTCTTTCTATAAGTCTACATTTTTGGTGAAACATTTCCCTTTTAACTTTATTTTACTGGGTAGGTTTCCTACCTCCATAAAGAGCATACTTTTATGTCTTATCTTTAATGGGATTTAAGTACTGTCTAGAATATTTAGGCCAGATGTTGACCAACATTATTGAAGAACTTCAAGCTTTGTCATGCCTACTTATTATGTGTGTGTGTGCATACACATATAGAGGCATCCCATTTCAGATTCTACCTGCTGGTGTGTTACCTGACCTCTTCTATACTAAGATGACAAACATCTTAAATTCAACAAGGCTCTAATTTCATGTTTGAATGACTTCTTCCAGATTTGGCCTATGCTATTCCTCTTTCCTTATCCCATTTGCCATTTTGTTCACCTGTCCTATGCTTCTCATGGAAGGAGGTAATATGCAGAATGCATTTTCATCTTTAATATGATATACTTTTCATTGTACATTTAAGACAAGTTACATATGGTGAAACTAGTCAGAAAAATAGTTGTTTTCTCTTTTTTTTTTGAGTACAAAGGAACCAACTGAAATATTTTTACTGCTCTAATTCATTACAAGATTCTTTTTTCCCTTAGTTTCTCATGAGAGAGAGAGAGAGAGAGAGGATACCATCTTAGAATAATGTTTATTTGTTAAACAGAAAATGTTATCTCTGTGCATATCTACTATAATCTTCACTCAAATTAGCAACAAAGCTTATCTTCACCATTGTCTTAAAATTAGCCATATATATTAAATGAGATGAGAAAAACATAGCTCATCACTAGACTCCTAAATGCAATAAGCTCTACAGATATAGAATTTTTTTTTAATGTTACCAGCACCAGTAAAAGTAAACTTACAAATCAATTTATAGTCAACTAAGAAAAATATGATCAAATTACATTGTTTTGAGAATTTATCATTAGCATGTTATCCCTACATAAGCTAATATTCCAGTATTAGAATGATGAAAGTGCCCTTCCATAAACTAAACAAAGCTTATGGCCACAACACATTGAAACACCATTTCCTGTATGATAACCGAAGTTAAGCAATGTTGAGCCTGGCCAGTACCTAGATGGGTGACCATTTGGGAATACCAGGTTCTGTAGGCTTGGATGTGCGTGTGGCATGATGGATAATGGTTTGGAATTGTTAATTGGAGAGCTGGGTTTGTTACATTCACTTAATGGCAAATACCCATGAGAAAGATATAAATCAACCTCTTCTCTCCCTAGCTATGGGTTAATTTGTCAGAATTGTATCACTAAACTCAAAAAAAATCCTTACAATCTAAAAAATATTTTCTGGCTTTAAATAACTTGCAAATGTTTGATAAGCCATAGAAAACAAATCACTCAATAAACAAAGTAATAAGAAACAGGAAATTTTCTTTAGAAACAAAGAAAAGAGTGCGGGACTGCTATGTAATATAAATCTTTCTATATGGCAGTGAATGCTGGACAATTTCCTCACAGATAAAGAAACTTGAGACAACAAAGATGTGGTTCTACAGAAGGATGCTGAACATACTATGAGTGAATCATAGGAGCACTAAGGAAATTTTAAAGAAAATGCCAAAAGAAATTTATAGTATAGAGTTAAAAACACGGTTGAAATTTCTGGAACAAATAATGAGGAAAAAGGGCTTGGAGAATTTGAAACTCACAGGACATAGTGAAGACAAGAGAAGCAAAGAGAAACAGTGAATAGCCTACCTAATTAGATAAATATTATTAAGAGATACATAGGAAAGGAAGTTGTGGAGAGCCATTATTGCCCATGTCTTGAAGGAACACAGCACATAAAAGAAGTTTTTAATAGTCATGGTAATATTAGCTATTTCCTCATTTCAGCATTCATTGACTAAGCAGCCAAGTGATACTTTTGGTGAAAATTTATAAACTATTTCTAATAAAACAATTTTGCAGGAAAATAGGTTTCTCAAGTCCAGTACCAGTTATTTCTCTTTCTAGTATTGATGGGGGCTTCCTTCTTAATCTTTTCTTTCAGCTTATGGTCATCATGTTGAAATACAGGTTCTCATCTAATCACCAAAGTTAAGCAATGTCTAGCTTGGTCAATACCTAGATGGCTGACCGTTTCAGGATACCAGGTGCTGTAAACTTGGATGTGCAGGTAGTGTAATGGATAATAGTATAGAATTATTAATCAGTGTACCAAGTTCAAATTCCAGTTGGTATCATTACATTTACTTATGTGTAAATACCCTTGAGAGTGATGTGAATCCATCTCTTCTCCCCAAGTTTAATTTAATATTTACTCGGAAAAAAAAAAGAATTATTCAATATAGAAGTGTTTTGGCTTTAAATAACTTGAAAAAGTTTAATAAGCCATAAAAAATGAATAAAAAGCTTTTCTTTGAAGTAGTGTGAAATGTCAACATTTTGATTGTCATTCACTCTTCAAATCACATGTGCTATTCATTTTAATTGTTGCGGACAGTGATAGTCCTTGCATGATGTAGTTTCTGCTATTTGTTACAGTATTTTATTTATGATTATGTAGCACCAGTCCATGAAATTTAAAAAAGGATCATTCTCCTTAAGACGTGCAGGCTTCATTTACTCAAACCCATTTTTAATCATGGATCTGAAAAAGCAGTTGAATACAGCTCACAGTTTAGATATTTCTGAATGATTTTGGCATGACATCCATATGAAAGTCACGATTTCACAAGGCTATTTAAGAATATGACTGGAATTTTTAAGCCTTGAGCGTTGTAGTAACTTGTGTTGGCTGAAACTACCCCTAGAGCAGCCTATTCTATGTTTAGTTTCCTTATCTTCCTTACTAAATTTGTTATAACTGATCCATACACTGAGGTATGACATTCACAATAGAAAATGTCTGTATTGTCTGTTTAATAACATTTGAACTAATAAAAAAAAATTGTCTATTTTCTTGATTTACAGATTTTTATTGTAAATTAGTTAATTAAAATAAAAGAAAGGAAATCATCATCATCATCATCATTGTCTACAAGTTGAAATAAAAGTAAATTCATTTTCAATGAAATAAGTAAACAGATTCATTTGTAAACTAATGCATTATTTTCTTTTGTTTTTGAAGTGAAAAAAAAAAAAAAAACACACAGGAAGATATGAACTATTAAAATGCATGTGATATGAAAATAATGTGAAAAGCAGTTGTAAGAAATTAGAATAAGGGATGCTCCAAAAGTACTGCCTTAATTTTATTTTTTCCTGGAGCCTACAACAAATAGAGGAAGCACAATAAATAACTTCCTCATAACAAAGTCAACATTATGGATTTTACTTCAAAACAAGATGTCAAAACATTTGCATTTGTGAGCATTGAATTCTCTTTACATAAATTAAACAAAAACTATTGACCATATTATAACCATATTGAATTACATTTGTTTTTCTATTAAAATATCAACACTTTTGTCACTTTCTTTATTCCAGCTGAACTTGGTGATTATAATCCAAAGCTACATACAGAAGGTTATGTGTCTGAGTTTAGATTTATACAGCATCAAACTATTGAACATGAACAAGCAATTGCTGTTTTGCACCGGAGACTTGCGTAAGTTTAACATTATTAATATAAATTCAAGGATCATGCAATAATGATGAACTGCAACTTCTAATTTTATTCCTTAAACTTTAGCAAAAAAATGAAACATAAAAACATCCCCTCCCCAAATTTATAGACAAATCCTATAGATGTATGCTGGGATTTCTTTCTAACCAATAAAAATGGACCACTTCTTGATCTCATCCACCATATATTGCTTTTTTCTTGTCTTGATGTCATAACACTACAATCATTTGACTGTATCCCTTTTGTGTGTGAACACAATTCTTACTTTGTGAATTTTTTCACCTTATCACTGTTACTTTGCCTAGTTTTGAGTTGTATATATATATTGTTTGCATTGTGTAATTATGTAAATGTATTTACTTTCTAATTAGTCTTTTTAGTGTACATTGTATATGCAGTAAGCAAAACTTGAATCTAAATTCAGTGCTTATATATTATATACATTATCAAAAATATATCAAGTAAAACTCAATCACAAAGTGTCAGTTGCAAATGATTAGGATGTTTTAGAATTAAAATATTTAGGTGTAGCAGAAAAATTAATATTATAAATTAATAAAGGCTCAAATGTTTTTTATGAACTACTTCTAATAATTTGGATCAAGATTTTAAAATGTTTTTTGTTTATCCTGAGAGTTCTGGAAGATCTCCAACCAAATTCTGAATAGAGGCAAAGCAACTGTACCCACTATTATAAATAACCCTGAGGTCATCTTATCCACATCAAATAAAGCAAAGTGCTTTGCCTTGATCTTTACCTCTAACTCAACATTAAATGACATAGGACAACCCCTTCCTGACTTCTTCCATCTCACTGAGCACAATCTTAGTAGTATTATTATTACAGCCTGGAAAGTCTCAAGACTTATCAAAAGTTTGACTCTAAGAAAGTCACTGGCCCAGACAAAATCCCAGTGGTTGTCTGTGGAAGGTATGAAGTGTATGCCTGGTTTTCAAGAATGCTGGTGAGTGCTCATCCCTCTCTCAGTATAGACTTATCAGTCTCCTCAGAATCATCAGCAAGCTTTTTGAGGCTATAATCAACAAGATGGTTGTTGATCATCTAAATAGGAACAATCTCTTGAGCAACAAGCAGTATGGTTTTCAATTGACCCAATCCATTGCTGATGTTCTAACTGCCATTACTGTAAAAAATTGCAGAATTATATTTACTTTGCTTGTTTTAGTTTATTCAGTCTCTAAAAAGAGGATGCTTATTGTCATGGGTCCTTACCTGTAACTACAGAATGAACTCTTCCTAACACTATGCATACTACGCCTCTCAAGAGAGAGGGTCGATCGAGTCGAGCCAATAGTAGTTCACTCCAAACCTGACTGACAGTCATACTAACACCTTCCACATCTTGTATTATTATTTCGTGTAATATACCTTCGTTATTTCTACTCTTGTGTTCGTGTTGTTCTTCCTTGGTCCTAACCTGGACCATAACACTTATAAAACCCTAAATATTTCTTCATGCTTTCTTGTTTATCTAATGTTTCTGATATTCTATAATATTTTGCAACATATACTTATTTGCAAATTTGTCCAAGCTTCTTTCTGTTTCTATAAAAAGATAAATATTGCCCTGATTTAATAGAATTTAGATTGCACTTACTTGAATTTTTCATGTTATTTCATCTAACTTATACAAACATATCTCTCAGTGATTTAGTGCACTGAACTGCATGCAATGTAATTTAAAATTTCATCATCTTGTGTGAGGATCATTCACTAGAAAGTCTATATAGGAAAAAAAATTCTGATATCAAAACCAGATTAGATTGGATTCCTTAATCATGTTTGAAATTAATAGCAAAGTATTACTCTTGAATAAGGCAATGATAAAACTGAATGTTATACCTTGGAATCAAAGGAACAAATGAAGAATTATGATTTCTAGTATCTTTTACAAGAATTGGCCCAGATTAATTTAGCATAAAAATCAAAGATCCAGAAATATCCTAAGCTATCCATTAGGCTAACAAATACTTTATACTGTGGAAAAAATACATAAATAAATGGCAACTCATGCTATAAAAATTTTGTTTTGGACTTATTATTGAGGTTTAAAATAATTAGACAAGGTGAATGCTTATTTGAAGAAAGAGACAGGAAAAAAGTTCATAATGGAAAGAAAATTGGTTAATAGAAATAAATCTTAAATAAAATGAGTAATGACTTACAAATTCTGAAATCTTTCATTAGAAACAATTTTGAAAATAGAAACATTTTAGGCTGGTCATGAGAAAAAATATTTACAATTAGGCTCAGAGAAATTCATGAGAGAAAATGAACATATAGGTGTAAGCATTTTAAAAAAAATCTGTTTAGTAAAAACAGTTTTAATAAACAAATTTTTGGAATAAGGCTTTTCAATTTTATTTACTCATTTTTAAAATTTTATTATGTAATTTTAATGATATATATTTATGCTTTACTTTCTTTTTCAGTGGTCAAGTCCCTGCTGTTGCTGAGTACCGGTTCCTAGACAAGGCTAAGTGGCTGGAAATGTATGGAGTGGATCTCCATCCAGTCAAGGTACAGATGATTCTGATTATTTATAAAGCAAATTCAAAACCTATATAATGATTTAGCTTTCATTAATAGATGTCTTTTCATTATTAAAATGACTTTAAATGCTCTTTTTACAGATTGTTTTAAATTTTATTGAATTTATAAATTTGTTGGTTACTTTGTCTTCTTTATAGAAACCTTGCAATATTTTGACTCATAACTTACTAACATTTGTCCCAAGCAGTCCCCTAAGTACTGACCAGGCTTAACACTGCTTAATTGTAGTGATCAAGCAAGAACCAGTGTTTTCAGCAGGATCTGACTTCATAGTGCAACAAAACAAAAAAAAAAGTGATAGTAATAAAATATAATATGAAACATGTTTTTTTAAAAAAATTTACTATAACCTTATCAAAGGTGACAGATAAAGATTATTTACATTATTCGGACTATTATCCTCATCTTTGTCGCCATATTTATCACAACGTTTCAGCCGTTGTACACTCCGGCCTTCTTCAGGTGGTTGGAATGTCGAACTGAACCCTTTATTTCGCTCACCGGGGTAGACTGTTCTAGTTCCACATGCCATGTTTGATGGATGTCAGTTATCAGTTATCTCCTGTTAATTTCCCACTGAAAGTTCTCCACAGCCTTAACCGGGTATTGAACTCACATTCTTTGGGTCCTGTCACTGGATCTAACCAATGCCTTTATCCCCTGTGCCATGTGTCCTTGAGGACACATGGCACAGTGGATAAAGGCATTGGTTAGAGTTCAATACCCAGTTTTTAATTTAATTTATTTTCTATTAGATCCAGAAGACCTATATCAATTCATTGCTAATTTTCTTTGTGAATTGTAAGTAAAGAAAGAAATTTAATTTCACAGCATAAGGAAATTCATTTTTCTATTTTGCCTACAAAGTTAAAGATCAGAATTAAAAGCAGTTGAAATTAAATTTGCCTTTTTTTTGTCTGCAGGGCGAGGGCAATATGGAGTACATGCTTGGCATAACACCTACAGGAATAGTATTACATAAAAATAAGAATAAAGTTGGCAATTATTTCTGGTAAGTATACTTATAACTAAAGGCTGAGTGCAGTAATACCAGTTACTTCAGAACATTTTTTTTTTAGTTGTACAAATTCATTTCTTGAGATTGAAAATGTAGTATCAACATTTCGAAGCATGCACATGTTTTTAACTATATTTTTTGACAATTACTGATTTTTATCAGTCATCCTTTCCTATTTTATCATTCCAAGATAATGTAAACGATATAATTGAAGTCTCTTTGAAAGAGGAAAACTACAATATTTGAAATGAAAGATTTCAGATATTCATTAATTTGTATTTCCTTTTTTTAAAGTAACATTTAATTTTTTTTTTTAACTTCAGGCCAAGAATAACAAAGGTACGATTCAAAGACAGAATATTCTCAATAAAAGTGAAAGATAGAAATGTAAGTTTTTTTTCATCAACAAAGCTTTTTTTATTTATTTATTGCAATAAAGTTATTTTATACTGAATGTGTATTTATAAATTTATAACATTCACAAGGAGAAAAAATTTGCACACTTTATAAATATTTATTCTTGTTATAAAATGTCATAAAGTTTTGCCATTTATCACAAAATTCAGGAATATTGTCTTTTTACAGATATACTCTATCTGAAATTTTTACATATTTACATTTTTTTCTATTTCTCTTATGTACCAGGACTTTTATAGTTGAACTCTTGAAACTTCAACTTTTACCTTATCCTTCTGTATATTATGTATATAAAGATTTATTTTGCATTTGTAAACATTCTGTGCATTTTCTTTTAATCATACACCCAAACTAGATATCCCCTATTATATAAAATAACAGACATTATTAACAGATACCTTCCTATCTTCCATAATTACACAGTAGCATAAGACACCAGTTCATTTCTGAGTTTAAAAGCCAATGACATACGTAAAAAAACAATTTTTTTTTTTTACACTCAAAGTGAATTAATAATTTATCAATAATAATTTATTCATGAATTGAAGTGATTGTTATCTTTAATTTTGAACAAATCTAATAAAATTTATTTTTACTCTATTGTTGCTTTTGCTTCATATATTGTAAGTTTTTCTGAATAAAATCCTTTACTAAAATTTGATATTTTTATTTTCACAGAATGATGAACACTGGTATGCTTTTGAATCTCCCAATAAAGTGACATGTAAACATTTATGGAAATGCTGTGCTGAGCACCATGCCTTCTTCAGGTAAAGTATATCATCAAATTGAAAGCTTTCCATTCAATTTACTATTCCCTTTAATTTTAGAAACAAAGTCACAGTAATTTATGATTAATCTCCAAGTTTCTAATTACTTAAGAAAATCTCCCTTTACCTTTTAAAAGATCTTTTTTTCTTATTGTTATTATTCAACTTTGGAATTATTTGGTGACATGTGGACAATATGTTTAAGTTCATATTGGAGTATTTAGTAGATTTTGTACAAAGTATTTATAAAATTTAGAAATTTTAAGAAAGTTGGGTGACATTTTTTTAATTAATATTATTTTTATTAATTTATTTTCTGCCGGTACAGTCAATCCAGAATATTAATTAATATTAGAATTAATTCAAATTTATATCCAGTCTCAGTGAAGTATTTAAACAATTGAACAAAAACATGATTTGACTAATTACTTATTCAAAGTAAAAATTATGTTGGTTTCAAATGCATTGATTGAAGGTTTAATACTCACTAGACTTGGCGGAGAACAATGAATTCAACTAAAAAAAAATGTTTTCCTTTCAAAACAAACACAGCCTAACAAGACAAATAAAAATGACATATTACTTTTTAATATAAGGTTTTATATATATTATATACATTTTTTTAATAGAGAATGAGAGAAATATTAGTAGGTTAACCAAATTAATTATTTTCATCAAATTTGAAAATGTATTTACAAAAGATATCTGGTTGTTTTGTATACAAATTTAAAACCATGAACTCAAAAGCAGGTGGAGGCAAATAAACAATAATACTAAAACTTTTAATACTCCACCACAAATACCTATAATTATTACTACTCCTATAAAAGTCAATAATCAACTGCTAACAACCAGTATGAAATGAAGACATAAAGTACATTGATATTCATAAGGTTTTCATTTTTACTTTCACAATTGAATTCAGTAACAAATTTCATTTTTAATAGAATTTGGCTTTTTAATATGGCATTGAATGATACAAAAACAGGAATTTTAAAAGGTTTTTAAATAGTAATAATTAGAATAGTAGGACATATGTGGATGATGTGCATGTGGTGTAATGAATATTGGTGCAACAAGTGGAATTAGAGATCTGAGTTCAAATTCCAGGCTAGGCTGTTGTGTTCGTTTTCTCATAAATGCCCTTGAGAAAGGCATGAATCGATTTCCCCCTATCCTCCAATCTACCAATGAGTTAAATAGCAGAGTAGACAAGATGCTCTAGCCTTGTGGCAACCTGTCTAAAAGAAGAAAAATTAAATTCTAAACTTTGGAGAAGGCAACAGGAAACTATTATCTTTCCCAAGAATAGCAATTCACAGATAATAAATTAAAAGAATTTATGGAGAGACATGACAATCTTAAAAAAAAAAACAATGTAGGAGACTTAATAACTATAAATATTTAAAATATGAGATTCTAATTTTTTCATTAAAATAACAGGAAAATTGAATAAATTATGCATGCATGTGTGTGTGCACGTGTGTATATATATATATATGTGTGTGTGTATATATATATGTGTGTGTATATATATATATATATATATATATATTATATTTCCCTCAGTACCAACTTCCATGGGGTATGGAAACTTTACATCTGTAAACATTCTAGCAAATTGTTCAACTATGGCTGTTAAGCACTGTCCCAAAAGATTTACTTTACTGTTTGATGTTGTGCAAATTTAGAAGTCATTTTTCAGTAGTAATTTTGGATTCAAAGCATGAGTTAAAAACTACTCAGGAATTGAAGGCTCTCCAAGCTCTGCCCAGAGGCAAAGCAATAGGAATGAGAAAGTTATGTTGATAGGTAAGAATATGTAGAGAAGGTTTTCTTTTTATAATATTAGATTTTATTTACAAACACAGAGCATATCTAGAGCACATTTGGTTTAGTTTAGCTTCTTTTCCCTTCTAAATTTTCTTAATGATGTATATGTTACTATTTTTCTCAAGTTACCATTTGTCTACTTGCAAACTTTACAAGACCAATGATATACACATCTCATATGCATCTTTTTGAATAAGAATGGAAGGTGAAGTGACTAATTTTGATCAAAGACAAAGCATGAAGAGCTAAACATTTTTCAGCAATGATTTATGTATTGATACATTTATGAATAAGTTTTTCTTATAGTTATCTCCCTTGCACTGACATCAGGTGGCAGTATCTTTGTTATAACAATGGTAGACTTTTCAAAAATGTTCACAAGATGAACAAACTCTGTAAAAGGGCAAAGTGTAAGAATAATAACTGAACAAAATGTATTCAAAGATTCATGTAAAAACTTGTTAGTAATAGTAAGGACTTAACAAAATATCAGTTTCATATATGCCACATTTAGTTAGGATCAAAAATAAGATATAGTGTAGGCTTCATTACAATAAGAAAAAAAAGAATCTTTTTTGTGATGCTAAATTGATAAACTTGTTTTTATTCATGAATGCCATAATGGGACAAATAATTTGTTAAAAAGAATGAGTTGTAATAAGCTTCCTTTCATTAGGGGCTTAGAACTAGAATGCTTCTTAAACAAAACTCCTTTTCATTTTAATCTCTCAGTGACATCATAGGAGGCTGCATAATATGTATAAAAAAACAGTTTAAACAAATATTCAACTTTTTTTCAAGCAGACAATGCAAAGAAGAAAACACAACATGAATATAAATTCTTTTCTCACAAAATTGAATTAAATATCCTTCCTACAATAAGATCACAGAACAAGAAAAAATACGAAATGAATCATTAGTAAATTAGTCTAATGTTACAAATAAAACTTTCCCAACAAATGAAATCCTTAATGAGTTCAGTGTAATTTCTCTTATTTTATTTAAATTAATGTATCTCTTCTCAGACAAATGTGGACCAGTCAATCAGTTTATTTATTAGAAAGAATTAAATCTGAGATTACTAATAGTTTCTACTACTACTACTACTACTACATCATAGCATAAATGAAGAAACTCAAAGGTCAGTGTTTCATTATATCTGCAAAGAAAGTATAATAATAAAATTTTATTTCACTAATTATATTCTCTTTTTTTTTTTGTTGTTGTTTTTGTTGTTCCTAGTGCCCGAACAGAAAGAATGATAAAGGAAAACCAACAGAGCCGTGACCAGCCTGAGGTCAACAGAGTGGCCAGTAAAAAGCATCAAAGACGATCACATTCCGATCCCAAAATTAGCGGTAAGTGCATTCCTGAAACTAGGAGTCATTTTGTGCATGCTTTGAAATAAAAAGGAAAAGATGAAAGGAGATCTTGCTTCATTCAATAGCAGGTACTATTTGACCTTGGCATAAACAGGATTCTGAAGCTTTTGAATCCTTAGAGCCCCACCCTTTCATGAGCATGCCAACCCTTAAGCCATTTTTCATATGCAGTCTACTTTGAGAGAATTTCTAAGAACAATTCTGTCTTAATCACTGAAGGTCAGTTGTGTTTCAATCATGTCTGTATGAAATGAATGAAAAGTTGAAAGTGAAAAAAGATTATTTCTAAGTGTAAATGCAAAACACTTGAAATATGTTCAGAAAGAATAGCAACAATGATTTTAGAAATCACTATTGATTAAATAAGCATAAAATCTCTATTTTATGAGTGGGAAAAATTTTGTTTTTGCTACTGAGTTATTTAAAAGAAATTAAATTTTATTTTTTTTAATGTTTAATGGCTTGAACTTTGTGTAGTCATCTCTTATGAACATATTCAGAATCATTTCTGAAACAGTTTTATGACACAAAGATAATCTCCAAAATGAAAGCAAATATAAAATGTAAATGTATAAAGAATACAGAAAATCTAGATTATAAAAAGCTGTCATACACTCTGTTTATATCAATGGGTAAAATGTTGAATATAAGATGGTTTGCTGCCAAAACAAAGCTATTGTCATCACTAATATGCAATTTCCTGTACACTGACAATTGAGATCTTGTTACCCACTCCCAGAGCAATATTCAACATCTAACTATTAACTTGAAAATAACCGTTGTAATTTCCCAATCTGCTTTAGATAAAGCCTACTTTGAGCCAAGCATTTATGTATATGGCCAGAAATTGCAGGTTGTAAAAAATTTGTATATTTAAGCAGTAAAATATGACAAAAAGCTCTGAAAGATGAAATTTCCTGAATCAAGATGGCAAGTAATGCTTCTGGAAAATTGATGGATGCTTATGGTCTCAGCATAAAATTTTAATTGAGACGGAGTTGAAAGTTTACAAAACTTGTGTATTGCCTTCATTGTTGCATGCATGTGAAATCTGGGACACTTAACATGAAAAGGATAGAATGATTTCACCAACAATGTATCCACCATATATTAGTAGCAAATCTATAAGAGTGATGTTTATATTCTCAAATGCAGTCAGACTATCAGTATAGAGTCTCTGGTAACTCAACATCGGTTGTGATAGAGTGGTCATGTAGTCAGGATTAAAGATGATAGGATCCCTAAGCAGTTTCTATCAATTGAATTGGCTGAAGGAAAAAAAGAAAAGTAGTGCACAAGTCAAAATTGAGATATGGTATGAACGTTACTAAGTGTATGATAGTAGAACAAAGAAGAAACAATGAAAATTTAAAGAAATAAACAGTTGTATTAACATAAAATACAACAAATGAAAAATCTGGGTAAATGTCTCTTGTATGAAAAAAAGAGATAAAGTGGAGTTGTAAAAGGCACATCCAGTGAGACATACAGAAGGAGAGGGAGGATAAGTTGTGATTTACTGGGGTGACAGCATTTGGCAAATTTGTTGAGAATGATATCTTTGGAAAAGAGAGTTCCCTTTTCAATGAAGTGTGTGAACTTGGGTCAAGATGCTGTCCAACTGCCAAATGTCTCTTTGATGAGCTTTTATGCCCTTTTTTTTTAAGACTCAAATCGGCTCCAGTTTTTACTGTGTTTTTTATTTTATGTTATTGGCTGGAAATTCTGGATTGTATTTTATTTTTTTCTTTGAGTATGCGGATAAACAAAAGATATGTGTGGAGCCTTGTGCAGCTGATGGAATTTTAGTTCACTTTCAGTTTTGGGTATTCAGAGCGTTCACATCCAATCAGTCATGAAAATTAGTGTAGCATGAATCAGAAGATCGATTTTAGGAAGAATATAACAGATATTATATCAAGAATATACTGAAGAGGACCAAGATAATAAAAAATGACTGAGAAAACTCCTACTCTGGATCATTCCTCGTGGAGGAAAGCAGTACACAACGTTAAGAGAGACTTTGAACAAAATTATGTTGTGCATGAAAAACTCAAGTAATATTTGTAAGGATCTTGATATTAATTTCTCTGAAAATATTGCTACAAAATTTGATGTAATTTGCAATGAATGTGCATGCATCTGCATAAATAGGACAGGCCTCAAAAATTATCCAAGACACCACATGCAGAGGAAAGTCCTTCATTACACATTATGTGGCATTTATGTAACAACTACTGCATAAGACACCCAATGTTGCCACATCTGTGTAAGACAATGTAAAAATCCTAATAGGATTAAAAATCCACATCTGCACTGCCCATATTTGCGAATGGATCAAATGATGACATTGCTTTTAATTGAGTTGCTACCATCATCATGTAATGTATATGCATATGTCCATGTTGTGCATGAGTGATTTACAAGGGTTTGTACCATTAATGTGCACACACATACACACACAATTTAACTGATTTTGAAATTAGACATTGGAATAATACATTCCCCTCCCAATGATTCTGGACAACCATTACCCTGACCAGAGCAATAAAATCATCATGTTGGAGACAAAAAAAAACAAATTTTTTAAATCCTAAGAATCAGATAGTTATTGGTGCTATTGAAATTCTTGGAAATTATTCAGTAATAAAAAGAATTATTTTAAAAATGTGTTTTAATTTTGTAGAAATATTTTTAGGTTTCATTGAATTAAAATATACATGTGCACATGCAAATGTATATGTACAAACAATTTGAATGAAATTGAAATGGACATATCTGTTGCAAAGGCTAATTATCTTATCTGAAAACAACCCCTAACTATAAGCCAAAATGTGTGGCCTTTTGAAGTCATTTTATGACTTTCATATTTAAACTGGATATATTTTCCAACAAATGTAGTATTTTAAATGAACAAACAATTTATATTTGAAATTTGATCATCTTGCCATCAGCAAAGCAACAGGGTCTAACCTAATATTAAATTAAAATATATCCTCTCTAAGATGAAAAATATTCAGGTTGCATTATTCTCCTCTTATATGTTCTATTCAAATCATTTCACTCTTCTCTGTTATTTAAAATGAAATTTTATTAGTTAATCTATTTCTCAAATAAATTTGTTCCAAAGACTGCTCAAATTTAAGCAGAATATGTAATAGTGTGAAATTTAATTTTAATTTTTAATAAAATTTTAATTATATTACATTTTTATTCTTATTTATTTATTAATTTCCGGCTTATTACTTGAATCTTTATAGATTATTAAAAAACAAAAATTAATGTTCTTTTTGACTTTACAAAAATAATATATTTTTAAACAAGTTGTCAGATCTCACAATATGAAAATGTATATTTGCCAGAGACTCTACCCACAGTTACATGTAGTAAAAATGTCAGACCTTACAACTCATGTTCTGTTGTTTTCCATAAAACCTGGATTCTAATCATATGATCAAATTCAGTAAGCATTATTATTGATCACATCTTTAAAAGTTGTCAGACCTTTCAAACTTGCTCACATATCCAACTAGGAAGAAAATGGCAACAAAATACCAATAACCTTATTTGCTTATACGACAACAAGCATCATCTCATCTACTGGGCTATGCAAGCAAAGTTTGAAAACTATATCTCATGTGAAAACTTCCATTTGCACAATCCTGACTACTTTCACAGTACCAATTTGAAGAGAAATGGCAATGCCATAAAACCAGACCCCCAGCTAGTTGCTAGTCATTCTTCATCCATCATATATGCACTTGCTTGTATCACATGGGTTCTAACAATCACAAGAAGATCTGTAAAAAAAAAAAATTTGAAACTATTTATCTTTGAGTTTATGGTCAGTATATGTCTTAGAATAATTTGATAATGCTTTACATTGTAATTTGATAAACAACATCCATTGATTTTTATTTCTTTTTTCTTTTTTTTACTCAATGTTTTTTTCTTTTTAGTGAGTTGCTATGGTGATCAAGCATCTAAAGGTACATTATCAATGACAATCAGTCCAGAGAGTGTCAGAATGTAAGTTGAACTGTTTTTTGGGGGTTTTTTTTCTAATTATTTATTATACATTTGCATTTATCAAAGTATGAAATTCTTTTAAATCATATAATCAAAATTTCTAAATGAGTATTGCTTTTGATTATCAAAGAAATTATAAACTTATTCTCAAATCTTACATTACAGGAATTTTTCTTTCATCATCAATGGCTTTTAATAGGACAAAACAGTTGAATTTTCTTTAAGTCAGTATTAGGAAATTTTAAAAGTTAGTTTCATTCTACATGTCAAATTAGCATAGAGGTTATAGGATGACTTTTATTTTTTTATTTTATTTTTTTTTTCGCTTTTTATTTCTAGAAGAAAGCCATGTAAATCAAACAGACCACTACATATTTAAAACCTTTGATACTATTTAACATTTCTCACTTCCTTTTTCTTTAATTTCACAGATTAAACCAAAATATTTCAGTAACAAAATTAGTTAGTAATAGATATTAATCTAAGAATTAAAAACTAAATTTACTATTTAAATAAACAGAAGTCATGGCACCTGCATCAAGGATACATATTTTGATGTACAATTTTAAATTGAATAGATACCAACTTCCCAATTTTTTTCAGATTCTTAAGCATTTTCTCCATTAATATAGAGTAACTAAATCTTATTTTAGATTTACCTTGCTTACAGAGAAGCAATAAGCAAATGAAATAATCATATAGTTTGTTAGTGGATAAATATCAACTATAAATTACCTTTAACCAAAGTTTTATCCTTATATTTATTTTCATAGTAGGTTTATGGGGCTGAAATTATGATCAAAATGCATAAGATAATTAATTGACATGTGTGAATATATGATATAAGATTTTTTTTTTATACAAGTTCATTTTTCACAAATCATATTAACCAACTGATATTGCTAAAAGATTTACTTATATTTATATGAGTAATATAATGAGTTTCAACTTATCATACCTATCCTTATTCAAAATATTGGTAACTTCTTTGTGGTGGCGTGACAGGATTTATACAAACAAAGTGCAACATAATTTTTAAATAAATCCAAAATATATAGGCCATTGAAACATATTTGATTAACACAGTATATACCTGTATAAATTATTTTATTATTTTACATATGTTAATATGGGTTCTTTGACATTCTGTAGCCTCCATCAGCCTTTCATTCATTTTATTTCTTCCCAGATACCTTTTTTTAAATATTGACTTGCATTTTTATATGTCTCTTTTTAATAATGGACCATAAGTTTTCTATTGGATTAATATTTGGAGAGACTGAAGGGTAATTTCATTAACTTGGTGTTTATGAAACTTTTCTTTGGCAAGATAGGCACAGTGTGAAGCAGTATTGTCTCACATATAGGTACCTGCACTGATTTTCTAAGAAATTTGTATACCATGATGAAAAATGCACCAAACTTAATAAAAACAAAGTTTTATCATCAAAATCTTTAAGAGGAAAGACCGGAGGATTTTTTGTTTATTAAATTATATATTTCATCCTTTTTAGAATATTCAGAATTTTGTTTAAATTTTTCTTTTTGCATCAGCATGGTTGCCAAAGATTAGTATATGAAATTTTAGTGTCTTTTTGCAATGAAAAACACATTGACTTTCTTTCAAAAATCAATGAATTGTTGGATTTTAATGAAATTTTCAGAACTTATTCACTAATAAATTAAATCATTTTAGAAATGTTTTGTTTTTTTAGAAAATCCTGGTAAAAAATATATATATATTAGTTACACCTGTTACCACACACATATTTAATTTTATAAAATTTCAAGAAAATAAATTTTGTGCCATTAATGTTTATGTTATTTAGTGGAAGAACTCCTTGGAGGATTTAAATCATTAATTTTTTTTGTAAAACAGGAACACCAGTTAGAAAAAGTTTGCTCTGAATTGTAAAATAAAAATGCAATTAAACTAACATTATTTAATTAGAAAACCTTTAATTGCTTTTATGAATAAGATATTTTATGGACATTATTGAAAAAAAAATTTCAATGAATAATGAATTTTTACAAGAATTATTTTCATTTTTTTTTAATTTTAATTAAAATAATTCATAAACTTTTAAATCTGTTAAATTTCTGCATTACATTGTTCTAGTTAGGTGATATTGTTATTAAGTAAAAACTATATTTACTAATCATAAATGGAAAAGCTTAGTACAATTCATCAAACATCAATATTTTAAAATAGCATTGTGAAATTTTTTGTGTAAAAACATGCCAATTTTTGTAAATACAAATATCCATACACAACATTATCAGAAAGTAAGAATGACAACTATAGTAAATTTAAAGCCAAAGTACCTACAATTCAATATAACATTAGAATATTTTCTTAAATTTTTAAGATTACTGAGTAGTTAAAAATTATATAACAAAGATTCTCACATTATATTCCTTAATTAAATTTTACACATATATCGAATGTAGAAAAAATTAGATAAACTACAATCTGTCATTACCTAAAATAAACAATTACTGCCATATTAAAAATGCATTTCTGCGATATTTTAAACTTAAAATCAGTAATATTTGTTTCAAATCAGATTAAACTTTAAATCAGCTAATATTCTATAAATAAAGTTTCAGGAAAGCATATTTTATTTTTGAAAGATTTTTTAATAAAGAGAATTACATTACAATGACAGAAGGCTAAAAAAGCAATGTTATTGATTTCAAAACGAAAATTCCTTCCAGTCAATTTAAATTAGTTTTTAAATACAACAAAGTATTTTTACTTTTTGGAAAAATTAAATTTAATCTATTAGCTTGAAATTAAAACTAAAATAAAAGCTCCAAGAAAGATTTTTTCATTTTTAAAAATTCATTTTAAACCTTAGGTATCATGAATATGTGGAGGTACCTATATGAATATATTTAACTTAAAGCTTCTTGGTTGTGACTTGTATCACTCAAAAATGTCTTGTCCAAGAACTTACAATAATTCTCTGCATTTATCTTGATCTCATCACCTTGAAGAGGCATATTTTATTATCTACAATATTAACCCAAAACATGACCCCACTTGTCCCACTGTTGTCTTCTAAGTCATACTGGTTGACTATTTCTATCAAGGACCCAAACTCTAACCTAGCTATCAAGTCCATTCTGTGTACCTATACATTCATCATTAAAAGCTACTTTTAAAAATCAGTTTTCATGTACTTTGTTCAGCTTAGACAACAAGCATCTAATTCTGATAATTTCAACCAGTTAAGACCCATGTGCAGAAATTCTTAAGTTTTTATTCTTTATTTTATTTTGTACAGGCCTCGTCTGAGAAGTCTTCCAGAATTACCCAGTAAGGATTCTCCTCGCAGTACAAGATCCTACCCTTGGGAATCCAGTTCAGCTGGGTATTTTCACTGCTTAATTTATTTAAATGTCAGCTGAAGTAGATCTGCTATTTGTAGTCACAAGCTTTTTTTCATTTTTTCCTCTCTTTTCACTAATCTTTTTTTGTTAATTTTTTCAATTGTAAAATTTTTTTCTTCAATAATGAATTCTCTTTCAATCCAAGAGCAGATAAATTGGAGCTCTAAAGTCATAAACTAAAACAAAGAAATAATTTCATTCTACCAGATATACAAGATAACTTAATCACTACTTGATAATTCATTTTGACTGAAAGCATTGAATCCAATTTATCTAAAAGCTTGTCAGCTACTCATTTTTTAAAGACATATCTCAAAATAACTTGTATTCTCAAATTCTAAACTATTCAAATATTGATCACTTTCAATTTTGACTGTATTGACAGTGGACAACATTTAACCTGTGATTAAATGAAACATTTTTCAGTCTTTAATTATTATTTGCTAATTTAATATTTTTGTATTATTAAGTTTTGTACATTTAGGTTCCGTCTTGTATATAAAGTGATATTTTAAAATCTTTGAAACTCCAATTTATTTACTCAGCCTAAAATACAAATATTCTTTTTGACAAAATGGAAACGATTGTTAAATAATAAAACACTAACTTAGATCTTTAACACAAATTTAGTTTTTACTGATTTTATAATTAATGCATTCTCTAAATATTATGAGAATCCTTATCCTTGGATCATTAATTGAAGTCCTCTTTGGAAATGTGCTGAGAAAAGTCTACACTTTTATGCTTTTATGATTTGTTGCCTACAGTTGCAGTTTTGAGCACAATATTTTAATCCAGATCTCAGAGGATCAGGAAAATAGCAACACCTCTGTCTCTTAAGAAAACATCAACTGTATCTCCTAACCCCCTTTCATCTCCCATACATTTTCAGAGGGTTGTATACATCCGGAAAAGATTCCCCTATGTCTACAAAGAGTGATAAACTCAAGTTCCAAGTTCAGAGGAGGGCCATTTCTGGCAGTGACAGTGAATCAAGCTACAAAAGAAGGTAACCATATAAACGAAAAAAAATTTTTAAAAGAGGGATTTTCTACATCTATTCAGATCAAAGCTCAAAATTTAATCCTGAAGAAAACATTAAATAAAATTCAAGATGATTTTAGTGAAATTTGAATTTGAGAGAAATTAGATTCACAAAGTTTTTTCTATTCATGGTAGTAAGTACATTTTTCCTAAATACCCAATTAACATAAAAGTCTTATAATTGTAATTTGTTTTGTTTCCATTTTATCCTGAAGTAATCCAATGTAACTAACAAATTCCTTTTGCAAATAATAATCTAACCTAATATGCTAACATATTAAACTGCTGCATGTTAATATACTTTATTCAATTTATTTGAATTACTGTTCACATAGCGATTATTATAGGTGTCATTATAGGTGTCATTATAGACACAACATTTCAGCCAACTACCCTCTGGCTATCCAAAAATGTTCATTATTTTGGCTGGCATAGGATATCTTATGCATGTTGATCATTGTTATTTTGTCCCTGTAATGCTGTTCCTTGTATATTAATTCATTACTTGATCCAGGGATTGAACTCATAATCACTAGATGACAGTAACCCCTGAATAACTAATGTTGCATGTTAGTTTTAATTTAGATAAAAGCAGAACATTTTTTCCAGTATATTTGTTTATGAATCCCGTTATAATAAATAGCATCTGTCAATATCTCTTAAATATTACTTCTCAGATATGTAATAAAAATAAAAATAATGAAAACATACCAATATATAATGAATATTATAAATTACATGCATTATAATATACAAAAATTAATTTTTAAATAAATCAATTGTTTGTTTTGTGAAGATTAACAAACATTTGAATGTTCTGTGCCAGAAAAGCTACTGTAGTGAATAGTACAACAATTTGTATTGGATAAAGTTACTAATGGTTACCAGTTTGTAGTGAGAGAAGTTTTGACTTGTTGTTGATGAGGATGATGACTTTCAAAAGAAACAAATTCAGTACATAGGAGGAATTTTATATATATATATATATATATTTTTATAGAATTAATAGATTTTATTTTTTAATTCTACATATTTTTATCACTTTAAATGTTATTTTTAGTGGATATGTGTATTTGAGTAGATATTTCATTTTTATTTTAAACATTTTATTTTTTCCTGCTGAACTGTACATTTGAGAAAACTTATTAAAGAAGCACAGTGGAGTAATGGATAGTGGCACGGATTGAGGGATCAGAAAGTCAAGTTCGAATTCCAGTTGAATCCATTACATTCACTTACATGCTAATACCCTTGGGAAAGGTATGAATCCTCTTCTTCTCCCTCCAGTTATGGGTAAATAGCAGGACAGACCAGGTTCTATAGCCTTGGATGGCAACTGGTCTACTGCAGAAAGAAATGGAAATCTACTGCAGGAAAAAATCTGCCTCGTCAGTCATGTATCTTTCGATACATGATCGTCTAAGCGTGTATCACAATTGACTATTAAAGAAAATGCACCCTCTGGCAGGATTCGAACCTGCATCCCTCTTTTCAAGAGAAACTGCCATTTAATCTGACATGCTTTAACGACGTGGCTATGAAGACCTTCACAATCAATCAAGGTTCTATTTGCCTTTAAAGCAAAACTTATTCAGATTTTCTCAAAAGTCTCAGTTTCATATCGAAAATGTTTGTGTCCATTCTTTTTATAGTCCTGAATAGAATGACACTGAGAGGGCATCCTAGCAGACAAGGCAAAATAATCACCCTGATATTACAAAGTTTAATTTGTTAATTTTGTTGGACAGAATGAAAAGAGATCAAGTTTAATTTATAAATTTAAGCCCAGTATTTTGGCTCTTTTTCCAAAGAACCATATTTTTCATAAAATCAATTCAATTAAAATCTGTAAACTCAAAAATAACCTTTCTTTACATCTTTGATGTTATCCATTAATAAGAAAATGATTTGAAATGAAAAAAATCTCCATGAAAAAATCTGGAAAAGTTTCATATAAAAAATAAAAACAGTACTGTAAATATAATTTTTAACTTCTAAAACTACACTATGAAGATGTGACATAATTATGTTGATTTTTGTTAAGCCTCTTTCATGAGTAAATTGAAAGTGTCTAGTTTTTATTACACATATATTCTGGTTTAGGTTCCCCATCGAATAGATGTAAACATAGAAAAATTTAAATTCATGTACTGTGTTGTCACTGAATTTAACCTTTGCATATTTATGCTAATAGGATTAATGCCAGCTAAATCCAGATTCTGGTTCTATGCTAAAGATAAAAATCAAAGCAAGCAGTCATCTGACTAAATGTTTGGTTAATCTTTCATATTATTATAAGAGGGTGCTGAAAGAAGCCCTTCAAAAAAGTTTTGATGATTGGTCAGATTTTGAAAAGTGGGTTAGAGTGATAACTTTTTAGCATCCCCTCCCCAGAATACCATTAAATACAAATTACAATCAAACATCAAAGGCCATTGGTTATTCAAACAAGGAAGTAACAAAGTAATTTAGATGTGAATCCCTTTTCCAGAAATATTTGAAATACTGATTTATTGTAATATATATCACAGTCAGTTCATAAAAAGCTGTTGTTCAGATGTGAAATTAGATTTATATCACACTTATAATATCCTCAAAATTATCTCCTTTTATTTCCACCTACTTTACAATTTAAAGGATCACTTGTTATTTACTATAATGAAGATGAAATTGTTTACTTGAAGATACACACACATTTATGCCATATAGAAATGCTATGCAATTAATAAGTGTTTTAAAAATTTTAATGAAACCAGAAGATTACTTTATTATGGTGGTATTTTTGCTTAGATAAGAAGGCAATTAGTAGTACTTATTAAAATAAATCCAGCATGCAATTCTAGCTGTCTTTGGACATAAGGCTAACATCAGAACAACCAGAATATCATAAATAAAACATTTTTAATGATTTGTACATCAAGTCTCTTTTGCATTTCTTTATATATCAGTATTTCACACAATAAATTATTTTGATGAAAATACTATTATATTGTAAATTCTTTTTATTGTCTATTAAAATATTTCATGTTATTAATAGAGCAATTTGTCATTTCTCTTTTTGCTTTTTCTTATTCTATTTAATCTCTGCATAATCATCTGCTTTTGGTTTATCTTCTGCTTCATTCATTGTATAACATTTCTTTTCTGTCAACTATATAATTTTATTTTCTGTCATGTATAATTATTCAAAACTCAATATTCAATGTTTCTTTTAATAAATCTCTTATTTATACTGTTATGGCATGGATAAAGTAATAGCATAATTTTATGAATAATACATTGTAATTATTATTTTGAATAACAAACTTTGCATGGATTTAATCATATCCATAAATTATTCCATTTTAAATTATTTCATTTTGGTTGCAGGTACACCACAAATAAACGAGGGTCTGATAATGAAAGTGAGCAGTCTGTTTCCAGAAGACGAAGGTAAGTAATTAATATAAACATCCACCTTTATAGATCTGTTAAAATTTCTAGGTTGAGTCTCTTTCAATTTTGTTCTGGCATTGGTTTTATCAATGGTTTATATCTGAAGAAACTACTGTATTACACATATGAACAAAAAAAACCCATCTAAGTTCAATTTTTATTTCAGATTAACACATTGTAGTCAATGAGTACTTTAAAGTAGTATTTTTGTTCCTAGTTTCTTTTCAACTCTCTTTCCAAATTAGAGACATGTTATAATAGATCATTTCATACAAAATAAAATCAGCAATTTTTAACATCAACTTGAGATTTTTCTTATTAAAAAGTTGAATAATTTTAACACTTTCAACATTATAGATAGAAAATAGTGAATTTTTTATATTGTTTTTTTCAAAACTTAGCATGAGCAAAACAAATACACGGATTTGGATGAAAAAAGAACCCAGAATGACATTGAAATCTGCAAAAACTTTTCATCCTTTTCAGTCAATTAGTTTAGTTTAATTTATAATGCATATAAATGTAGGTAGAAAAAAAACATATGTTTGAAAGATGGTGATGGTCACAAAGTACTGTCGGGGGGGGGATCTCCTAATCATGCTTGGGGGGCCCCCTGTTCCAGGGTAGTACACATTGGCCCTGAGTACATATTTGTTAAACCAGATTATTGTCAATGCATATGTTGGCAATCAGTATGTAAAATACAGAGTTAAAACTTGGCCAGTTATTTGACTTACATCTGCTGAGTGAAAAAAAAAACATGAGTCCCTAAAAAATAATTCACAACAGCCATATAACTCCTTTCCAAAATAATATTTTTGTTCAATGACCATTAAAAAAAATTGGCAGCAAGGCATTTAATAGATCTAGACACTTTCTGCTAAAGAAAAAGCCAAGTTTAAAATCTCAGTCTATAAAATATTGTAATTAATTTTTACAACACTTTTTTATGCTTTGATTAGAAATCACCACAAATTCTAACACTGATCATAACAGAAATACACATTTTGTTTATATTTATATGTATGTTTATATTTGTACATAGTTTAATATTTATGATTGATGGTCATGTCTGTGACAAAAGAAATAAGATAAAAAGAAGTAAACGAAATGACAAGAAGACCAACTAAGTTTTATAGTAAACAAAAAAGATTTTATAATTTTAATGATTTGGTCAGTGGCTAAAAAACAAGGCTTATCGGCAAGAAGTTAGAAATATTTCAAAATAACTTCAGTCAAGTTGCTGGGATTTTGTGGTATAGTTTACATGTCAGGTCAGCAAAGGGTAGTAAACAGACTGCACCGAAGCAGATTTCTACAACTGAATTCACCAGCCAACTTGCTTAATCTTGGCACTAACCAATGAATACAAATGCCCCGATAAAAGATTTCCATTTGTAAGGTCATTCAACCACTGCAAAGAATCCCCTGAAGTCCTTTATCTAAATGATCCAGAACTCAGAGAAGTTTCCTTCATAAAACTAGATTCTCTTAACAATGGTAGAAAATATTAATTATCTTGTTTATTTTATATACAGCTAATGAATAGGATAAATTTATTGAAACAAAACAAGTTCAGTTGACCACTGATGACAATTTCAGAACAACGTAACTATAAACAATTTTTTTCTAACCTCTGCCAGCTGCAATGATGGAGAAAGCATTACCTCGAACCAAGGCCAGTAAGACATGCTGCAAAAGCCACTCCGTTTCGCGAGGCTCGTCCCTTCATCGAGATCTTAATGAAATTTCCTAATTGAAAAATAACTGCCCTGACTTTTGTTATAATTTAATGTAATTTTCATTGCTGTTTTCTCTACATTTATAGGAAAGAAATCACAAGCAACAGTGATTCTGATGTATCATGTCGTCGACCACCACTCTACCCATCTCGAGGGGGACTTAGCTCAGGTGACAATTCACGGCCAAGTACTTTAAGAGAAGAGTAAGTCATTGGTTAAAATTTTTGTTATCAGTTTTTCTTTTTATTAATTCAAATTTATTCAAGAGTAATCTGATATTATTATGTTCATTCTAATAAACTATTTCAGAGAGTGTTTATGTGTGTACACACTTGCTTTGATATTCATCTTCTTATCAATCTTTGAAGATTTTGAAAGATGTTTTGTCAATATCTGCATTATTACAAGTAAAGCTTAAAAATGGTGTTTGTTACATCTAGGTGATGTGAAATCACAAATATTTGCATCATTATAAATATGTATATTTTAATGTTGCTCTTTAATAAAAAATGAAGGTTACATTATTTTTAATGTATATCTTTATCATTAAAAAATATATAGATAAAAATATCATTATATTATATATATTACTAGCAGTAGAGCCCGGCATTAAAAACTGTAAAAAAAATACTCCAAAAATACTTTGATCTTTCCTCTTTAATAATATTATGAACATTAGACGATAAAATTTTGTTTTCGTCAAGTTCGGCGTCTTTTTTATCATGCTATGCTCTTTTGTTTACATTTTCGTGGGTGAGTTGTCCCCCTTTCATTCTCACGATGTGTCTTAATCATGTTTTCAAATTGATTTTCTTAAAAAACAACTGTGTTTTTCCCATTTAATTTTATGTAGTCCTGTGAAGTTTTGTTGAAATCGGCTAAAAATGTAGGAAATTCAATCCAACATATAAACGTTACAGACACACACACACACACACACAACCTGCATTTTATAATAAGTAAGATATAAATATTTAGATAAAAAATATCATTATATTACTTTACAGTGCTGTATCTCCTATTCATTCCACTGCCCCTGGTGCTGAGGGGGTACAAAAACGTAGGAGGAGGTAAGTTTATCCATTCTTATTATTTAGTGCAGTATGGCCATAACAGAAACAGAATTTGGATGCTATTCAAAGGCATTTTTATGAAATAATGTTGCTTTTTGTCAATTTGAGACTTCATTAGTTATAAAAATACCAACTGAATTCATGTCTATTATTAATTAAAAAATCTTTATCTGAAGTGATTGATTGCAATAGAATGTGACATTATAAGGCTTAACTAGTGAATAAGTGAATAGATTTTACATGTTTTTGGCTGCTCCGTAAATTAGTACCGTGTAAAAGTTGTCATATACCATTTTTTTAAAACTCTCATCTAAAATTAAATGTTACTTTTTTTAAGTGTGACTCAGAATGTATCAGACGTATTAGAATACAACAGTTGTTTGGTATGTTTCTGTAAAGTATAAAATGTTGTATGGCTGAATCAGAAAAAGATGGTAAGAATTAAGAGAAATAAAAGCATTACTTTGTGAAATCCTTATGTGTGGAATTGGTCTTTAGGCAATTGTTGAGAAATTGAAATCAAATTTAAGAAACCATAATTTTACTTCAACTTCTTCTTCATCATCATCATCAATCCTATGAGTGGGTGTGGCTATTGGATTGCTTGACCACTGAGCACCTTACCAGCTCAATCCACTTGCCTCAGTTGCATACCAATGTCTGAATCTTTGCAAAGGACTTCAACTTCAGTATTGTTAATGTCACACATTCTAAATAAACAGAAAAAATCCAGTAATTTTGATGGGAATATCACAAGGTTCCATCAGTTGTGATTAAATTTCACATTCATCTAAACTCTACATTTTTACTGTAATTGCATCATATAAATTGCAAATGCATAAAATGTCTATTTTGAATCAAAGATCAACACAGTGACTACAACATATTGCTCAATAAAGTACTGCAATTTGTCTACTTAACATTTTTTCAATTTTCTATTTTCAAACAATCTCAAGACGTAGAAGTAAATCTCCCAACAAAGGTCCACCAGAAGAATTAAAGAACCATTTTGTGTAAGTCATTTGAAATTTATACTAATACATTCTGTTATCTATTTGAATATACAATGTGCAGTTTAACATTTCTATAAAATGATATTGAATTTTATATCAACAACAGTTAAGTATTAGAGATCAGCCAATGCTATGAACTTTAGCTGAAAATAATTCTATACAGTAAACAATTATATTTCCAGATCTTCAGTTTGTATTTGATTCTGTATACTATGGCATTTTTTATCATGCAAGTCAATGTTTTTTTCATTAAAATTTGTATTAAGCAATTGATATTTGTAAATTTCCCAGTATATATCAATATGATAAATATACCATTTTAGCTTTTGATATCTGTTTTTATTAGAAATATATACAATAAATTATTTGGTAGAGTGAGATTTTATTATGCAACATTAGAGTAATTCAACCTTTTGTAAATAAATATAATATATAGTTATTGAGATTTACATTTTAATTTCAGATATATAAAGATTGCATAAGAAATATATAATCTCAAAAGAGAAATAAAATATTTGTAGTTATTAAATGATAGGAAAACAATATTGAAAATTGCAAAAACATTGAACAGTAATCCCAAAACAATAAAAAAAATGAAATTATGTAAAAATTGGTAGAAAAACGAAAAACAAAATGGCTTTAAGAATGTCACAAAAAGAGAAATGAGAAAAATGGAAAAGTAATGAGCAAACAAAGTGGATTGACTAGTAAAAAATATTTGGAGAAACTGATGTTGCAAATGTAAATAGAGAGAAAAAATGCAAATTATTAAGAACATTAGCTAAAGACATGAAAGTAACAAAACTACCACCTTTAAACTACCATCAAAAAGAAAAATATGTTTGTTGAATGAAGAAGTACAGGAAAACTGTTTTCTCAAAAGTAATTTTTAGTGACAAATGTAGAAGTACATAGGATAGGACTGCTGGCTGGGCTAGACGCTGTGACCTTTACAGAAATAATCAACCAACAGTGAAGACAAAAATGGGGATGTGAAGTAATGTTTTGTCAATTGTAGGCAATAAGATCTAGGTACCTTCAAAGTGAATGATGGTTCAAAATAAATATCAGGAATTATAAGTTCTTGGGCGAATCACTTTTAGTAGTACATGTCACAACCAAGAAGCTTTAAGCTAAAAAGTATATTTGTATAAGACATTGTTCCTTCATATTCTTCAAAGCTGGTTACAAAGACATAAGATTAACAGAAAGACATCTAGCCTCTCCAGATATTAATCCCACAGAATAATCATAATTCATCATTAAAAGAAATGTATAGAAAACAATATTGAAGCAATAAAAAAGAGCATAATGTTAAAATCAAAATATTAGAAAAATAGCAAAAGTAAATAAACAAAAAACTGATGAAGGTTATAAAATATCAAAGTCCATATCAACACATAAAAAATAATAATCTATTCAGGTATATGTGATATTGTTTTAATCAAATACATTTTATGGCCTGTATCTTTTGGATTTATTTATAAATAAAACTTTATGTAGAACCTTGTTTCCATACTAAAAGCTGACACACCCAAAACAAGTTATTATCAATATTTTTAACAAGGATAGATATTAAACACTGAAAGTGACATGATGTATTGTTCATATAAACAAGTCTATACCCTGATAGTTTTAGCTACGTCAGTTGATAACGGTTTTATTGTAAAATCATAAACTTGCATAATTAAATATAATAATAAACTAGTAATAAACTTTTCCTCATAATATTATAGAATACATCAGTAAATTTACTTTTATGTAGCAACTTAATATATTTCTAATATCATGTACATTTATATGCATTGACTAACCAAATTACTTCTGCCTTGCTGTGTGTCACATATTTTTTTGTAAGAAAATGATAATTGTTTTTAAATCGTTTTTATAATTTGTGGAGAAAAATGATGCATTTCAATATTATTCAATGATCTTGCCAATGTGACCTCCATCTTCTGGATTTCTCCTTCTATATTTTGGATAGGAGTCATTCCCTTGTTCAAATTTAAATTTAAATCAAAAGGAAAAAGAATTTCAGTGATTGAGGGGTGGTGCAAAAACAGCTTGATCTGACCCCTTTGATATGTATTTGATGCAATACTTGATTGAATGAATTGATGAGCAGATTTCAACATTGTTATGACAGTTGAATTGTTGCATCAAATATGTATTGTAAGGCACTATCCACTGATTAGTGATTTCTTGCATCCATATTGTCTCATTTTCCTCCTACCAATGTGAACTCTATTTTCTGACTTTCTTCTATATCTTCTAGCTATAAAAGGCAGTATTTGTGTGTGTGTGTGTGTGTGTGTGTGTGTGTGTGTGTGTGTGTGTAATGAATGCACAGACACAATTTTTGACAGATTTGCACCAAAATTTACATGCACATGCTTCAAGTTAGTGGGAAGTCCAAGACCGACTTTGCATTTTCCAACTCCCATCGATAATGGAAATAATCAATTTTTTCATGCTTCTATGGCAGTTTTCATGTAGTTTGTGGCCATTTTGTACTGGCCAGGGTGAGAGACAATAGCTGGCTGCCACGAATGTTAACTAGCATGCTAGCATGCAAAAAAAAAAAAAGAAAATCGATAGCTGCATTCATTACAAGTGGGAAAAATTTAAATCTGCATGGCACTTTACTCCAATTGGCTCATTCGCTTGCTTAAACTCAACATTGATTCTGATTCCGCAGAACTGGGTTGGGTGTGAAAAAGTATTTGTTATTAACATTCTTTTTTCATTCGGTTTTTCCAGTTACGAGTCCTTTTTTAAAGCTGATCATTTTGTGTTCATTTTGTCTAGTTCTTTTATCGTAACAGATTTAATGTTTAGTATAGAGCTTAGAAAAAATTTGCAGTGTGAGATAGGCAAGAAGTAAGGCATGTAGCAACATCAGCACAGCAAAGGGCACTCCTTTAAAGGCAAGGAAGGGCAAAAATATTTTAAGTCAACTGATAGCAATTGCTGTATGAGTCATACAATTTTTGAATCAAGCACGGGCAACGCCGGGCCATGCTGCTAATTTTAGATAGGAGTTATTCTCTTGTTCAAATTTAAATTTAATTTAAATCAAAAGGAAAAAATTTTCAGGGTGGGGGCACAGGGACCTCTTTGGTCAACATGAAATATAATTATCCAAGTACCCTGAGTAATGTAGTTTCAGAATATATGTGGTTGGTGGGGGTCTATCTCCAAAACCCCAAGAAGAGTTTGATAACAAACAAACAGAGGCTACAACTTATATATATATATATATATATATATATATATAGAGAGAGAGAGAAAGATTACTGAACTATCTTCTGTTCCAATAAAAAGTAGGATTAGATTAATTAACAAATGGAATTTTCTTTCTCTGTTCCTTTCACATTTCTGATACTTTTGTCTATCAACAAACTCTGATTAGAAAGATATGTATTGTGACAGTGCTGATATTTACTGATTATCAGATAGGAGATGAATGTGAACTAAACAAGAATAGGTATTAATTTAAAACAATTAATTTAGAGAATTTGAAACTTCTGACTGTATTTTGGATGCTAGTGCAGTTGGAACTAACCAAGAAGGTTTCACAATTTTTTTAAGCTTTTTAACAATGATCATTTAATTTTATTTCTTTATGAAAAATTGAGGAGGCTGTTCATTTTGTATGTTTTTTTCCATAGATACAATCTGGTTGAAACAGATGACTGGTCTGAAGATCAGCTGAAGGAAATCCCTTATACAAAAGTTGAGTAAGTATTTATTTGATATTCATTTTTATTAAAAAATGATTTATATATGTATTTTAGTAAAATATACTTAATTTTTAGTTTGAATAGTTCTCAAACTGTTTAGTCTTATAACATCTCTATAAAACTTCTTGCAAATATGATCTTTTGTACTCTCTTTATTAATATTAAGTTATTGATATTGTTAAAAAAGTAACAAATTACATAAAATTCTTTAGAGCAACCAAATCCACAGAAAACATTTATTTTTACAATGATCCCAATATTTTAAAATTGTGCATATTTTATTTTTTCATTATTTGATTTAACAAGTCAATATTTACATTTGAAAATGTATTTCATTTTTGTTTTGTAATTGAATTCACAAGACAGTAAAATGTTTCCCAAATTGTTTTTTTAAAATGTATTTTAAAAAAAAACAAAAAATAAGCAATATTAACTTTTAAAAATATACTGGGATTTTTTATTTTTTTAGAACAAAATGTCAGCCATATCGAATCAAACATTCTCCAAAATCCAAGCATTACAGTAAGACTCGTGGCCGCAGTGGAGGGTAAGAAATCCTACATCTATAAAATTATTCATATATTCTTTTAGAGTAGGATGGAAAGTAAAAAAGTTCATTTTTCTTTAAGAATAATTTAGAAAATTCACTTTTAAATTAGAATACTGAAACTATTTCATGTGTGCTGAAATATTTGAAATTATATGCAAATTCTTTGACAAGAATTTGAACAATTATTCTCTGAGTCATTCTTTTTACTTTTTTGATTTCCTTTAATCAAAAAGAAATCTTTCACAGTTTTTAAAATGACTCTCCCTTTTAATCATCAGTTTGTATAATTATGAAATACAACATATTGAAGATTTTCTTTAGGTCTGACTGAATGCTATCTTGAAGTTTTACAATTAATTTTTAATCATTATTAAAATCTTTTATTCATTATGAAGAAATATTCAATGAAGTTAACACCATTTTATACATAATTGGTATAGATGATTAGAGATCCAACTATTGTGCATTATTTTATTTTAAAAAATGATTGTACAACACTAACAGGCTCTTGCAAAACTTACTGTGCTTCTCAAAGTCACATGTCAAAAATACATACATTGTATAACAGTTATTATATTTTGATTATATTAACTATAAAAATGTATTTAAAAATATTTAAACCATTGTACTCAATAATACAAAATTCCCAAATTTTGATATTGTCTTTTAATTTTATCAAACATAATCTGAAATAATTTATTGACTAACATACAAAGAAGCTAAAATAGTAGTTATTTAAATTTTCATTATTTATTTCTATAAAATGAACTACTTTAAAGTACTCATTGACTACAATGTGTTAATCTGAAATAAAAATTGAACTTAGATGTTTTTCTCATTAAAAATATTTATTTTATAAAACTTGCTTTAAAACCTTAACAAAATAAAATTCAATTTATTTTCAGCTTTCCTTACAAATAACCCCTAAAGAAATTCAATTTTTGCTTGGAAAATTGTCTAATGAATATGATTTTTGTTTTACCACATGAAGCATCTGTTTTTAAAAGTAACTAGCATACTAATTTTCTGTTCTATATGATTACTATTATTTGGTCAAATCACATTAAAAGTGGCTAGATATTTATTTAGTGATTTGTTAATAAAAATTATCAAATTCATATGACTTATATTTTCTGGCAATCTATAACATAATTTGAATCTGTTATCATGGCTCTAAAAGTAAAATTTATAATGAAAAAATTAACAAGAAGTGATAATTTAAGTCAAATTTGTCCTTTTAGTAATTAGGCCATAAAATTAGTGGGAATATACTGAGAAAATCTCTCTATATAATACACAAGTCTATATGTTTTTGTTTGCAGTATCTATAATTTTTTACTCTACTAGTTATTTCCATTGTACTGGCGACGCCAGATGGCAGTGTCTTTGTTGTAACAAGAGTAAGCTGTTTCAACATGTTTACAAAGTTGAGAATTAAAAAGTCCACAAAAGAGCAAAATGCAACAATAATAATTGAAAAAATATATTTATAGACATGATATAATGAGGAACAAATAAGAAACATTTATAAATTTAACAGATTTTGTTGTTATTTAAGCTTCATCAGAAATGTTTGGAAATTAGTTGTGAAAGAGAATGTTTCAGTACATTGGTGTTGTGTGTTGTTTGTTTTTCATTGGTCAAATCTCATGTGTTTATATCTTGTGGCATTTGTGTGTGTGTGTGTGACTAGAGACATAGATTTGAAAATATTTTAATAACAGTAAGGAGTTAACAAAATATGCCATCATTTTTTTATGGCATAGATAAACTAGTGAGTTAAATAAAAGTGGTTCCAGTAGGAATGTGTTATAGACAAGTAATCTTCTAGATTGAATGACACATTTAGTCTATTGAAACAGTCTTGATAAAGTCAGTTTTAAAAAAATAACATTGTGCATGAATATTGCTTCTGCTGCTTTTCTAATGCCTGGATCTTGTACAACTTTGCATGTTTAAAGTTGCTTGCATCAGTTTAAATGAGCTTGAAATATGAAGCATGCTTTACACTGCAACAAATCCATTTCCCTATTATTGATGTAAAGTCTATACCAGCATGAGGACCATATTATGATTCCAAATAATCTTGTTCGAAATTGAATTATTTGTTCTGTCTTGAATTGTCAGTAATTTTTTTTTTGGCTTACTTACTTGATATATGCTAAAGTTTACACTTAACTAAATCCTGAAAGCATCTTGTTTTTCCAAATTCTGCCACTATTGCTTATTGAAAGCTATTTATAAAGAGGTAAGAATCAAGACGGTTCATGATTTCTCTCCTCTAATCAGAAGTAGCAACCTTATTACTTCCTACATCATTTGTGTACCCTGCCTGCCCTAAACCATACATTCTTACCCAAGAAACTGCTTGGCAAAGGAAGCTGTCAGTTAAAATGCATGCATCCCATTGTTGTTTCATTTTAAGAAGTGCATGTGGACACTGCAGCCTTTTCCATATCTGGCCATGTGTATGTATTTTAGCAAGAAAAGCAACAACCCTAGAAATGCCCAGGTACCTGAGGAAGGGGAGGAGGAGGAAGAAGAGGAGGAGGAGGAAGAAGAAGAAGAGGAACCCCCAGCACAATCCCCACCCCCTCCTTACAGCAGTGTTGCAAAGGACACTTCCCCACCACCACCTTACAGTCCACCCAGGGAACAGGCAAACACTGGCAAAGATGCAAAAAGTGGCAGGACACTGAGTAATTATAGGTGAGGCCCAACCCATCAACATTTCCAATATTGTCCTTTTACTCTTTAATTGTGAATCCAAAAACTTATCGATTAAACCAGTATATCTCAAACCATTTGTTATTGTAATTTTATAAATTCCTGTAATATGAGGTTTTAAAATATTGTAATTATTATTTTTTATTTTTTATTTGTAATTTTCTATTCAAGGAGAGATCCTTTCAGAAGTAGACCAAATTTAAGGTGAAAGTGTAAACACTTATTTGGTAAAATTTTCCCCCTCTTCAAAAATAGAATCATAAATTTTGTAGATTGCCAAATTTTTATCATTCTGCCATTTTGCGATGCCCATAAAATGTAAGTTTTCTATTTCCAGAGAATATTTCAAATGATAAACATCCCTGTTGATTCAATTACTATCAGCTTTATTTACTGATAAACAAGGACAAATATTTCTATTTGAAACATTGTAGAAATTTGGGAGTGAAGTGTTTGCAGTTTTAGACATTACTTTTGTGAAAATCTCTGTTTGTACAAAATCTAATCTATATATGAAAAATATATCACTCCAAGCATTTATTTACAGTAGGTTCTATAAAATTTCTAAAGTATTACATATCATTTAACTTAATATTCTATCTAAAAATCTATCTCAAATGTCCTTTTTTAGAATCAGTTTCATTTACTTGAAAGACTCACTTAAAGGCCATCAAAGGCAACCATTCAAATTAAAGTCAAGTCACTTCTGATTTATAGAATTTATATTTTAGAATTATTTGCCAAAAAAAATAAAATAAAATAAAAAAAATAAGGGGAAATTACTCTAAATTCCAAATAAGAAGACTTACTCTAAGCTACAACTACATTTAAAATTTAAAGTGAACTTTATTTGTACTTCTACTAATCCGTAATCAACAGAACCCTAGTGTTAAATGATATTTGAACAGAGATGCTTACAATTTAGAAAAATTGATTCTTGTATAGAAATACTTATAATCGAAGAGCAAAAGAAATGAAAGAAATTCATTTTTACATCAAATATTTGAAAAATAATCGCTCTTCAATATTATGAAAAATATGTAATAAAAATATTTTTTTACAAAATCCAGGTTTCATTATTTCATGGAGAAATTAAACATTTTTTCTTTTTCTCTTCCAATCTCTTGATATGATTTTCTTTTCAGATTTCAAATTACAAATTATACATTATAATTGTATTATTCTTATCCATTTTGGTTGAGTTATGGAGACTAATTTGAAAAAATTAGTGCCCTTTAGATTGAAAAGATCAATAAAAAGAATGAATAAACAAAATACCTTCATGTTAAATATGCAGTAAATACCAATCAAACAAAAGTTATTGATTGTTTGTAAATAAATTGGAAAAAATCAAACCATCAAAACAATTCATATTATACTATTGATAAAAAGTAGATTTAAAATTTACTATAATAATATAAAAATGTGAAATGTGAGGTGATAACTTAATAGTACTTCACATTACGTATATTTTTTTTATATTATTACAGTAAATTTTAAATCTACTTTTTATAAATAGTATAATATAATTTGGTATCAACATAATATTTAATTAATATAATTTGGTATCAGCATGACAAGTAACAAATTTTCAACCAACAAACTCTTTGCGAATTACTACTTAATAAACTTTCTGAGCAATACAAATAAAGTAAACATTTTTCATAGATAGAGATATTCATCATTTAGAAGGTAAAAATTATAAGATTCAGTTCGAAAAATGAGAAAAATTATCTTTTTCTTTAAAACCATTATTACTATACATGTTTCCATTTTGATTTTATTTTGTGTCTATATTGATTGTATTTGATTTCCTTGTAGTCTTATTGAAGAACTTTTATTTTAGATGCTGAAACGATTTCTTCTCCCAGGAAGTTCAGAACAAAAGTAACAGTTTTAAAAAAAGTATAAATGTTATTATTTTAAAACAACTGAATCAACAACTTTCTTCACATTATTCTGCACTTATTTCAGTTAATAACTTCATTGCTTCTTACCACCTTTCAAAAGTTAGAGAGAATTTCATGAAAACCTTTTTTTCTTTCTTTTTTCTTTTTTTTTTACACACACTATATTTAATACAGATATATATTCTTGGAAATTGCTTAAAGAGGGCCACTAGTTTAAACATTATACTATTTATGAATTTATTAATTAAGTCAATATTTTTGCAATAAAACTGGAATTCATCAAATAATATTAATGAAATTTTCAGGATATATGTTATGTCATTTATGTTTCAGTTCATAATATCTATCCTTATTAAAAATATTGATAATAACTTGTTTTGATTTTGCTATGCATTCTTTTCTTTTAATCATTTCACCCCAAGCAAGGCAATAAAGCCACTAAGGTGCAAGTAGTTACTGAGTGTGGGATAATACAAGGAAAGAAAACATTATTAAGGAGAGTGAAGATAGAAAATAATGATTGTCATTGCATTTAAATTTTTGAAGATCAAACTTGATTGGAAAACAAGAAGCCAGAAGTGAGTTCTACAAGCAAGAAGTGAAAGAGAAGAATCTGTTAGCATAGAATTTATGGTTACATCTATAGCCATTTTAACTGTAAAATGATGAGACCTTGCCGATAATCTAGTACTGCACTTAAATTCATAAAGTTTAGGTACCAAAGAGGAAATCTCATCAGAACAATTACCATGAAGATAGTTGTAGAAAAGGCACAGGAGAAACTATTTTATAGCAGTAGGAAAATGACTGAAGCCAAGATACCAGGTTAAGACCAATAACATACAAATTAAAATGATGCATGCACAAAGTTTTTCAAAACTTGTATGAAATTATATATTTTATTTATTAGAAACACATAGCATCCACATTTTTTAGCTGAAAGTAAATTATAGTGGCATGCTCTCTAGTAATATTCCATATAAATTATACACTCATTTCTATGTAGCTATAGGTTTATGTGCCTTATGAAAAATCTTTAATCTCTTTTATAGAATCTTAGTCCTTATGTTTTGGATGTTATTGCTTGCATTTCTAAGGTCTTTACTCTTATAAGTTATGGATAAGTAATTCTTATTGCTTGAATACATATTTCTTTAGAATTTCAAAAGATTATTCTTATTATCATAAAAAAATACACACAGAAAAATATTATTTACAAGAGGTTGTGATGGTAAAAAATATGAACATTTTTTTTACTAAAATACAAATTATATTAAAATTAATTTTTTTGAAATAATAGGAACCAGTGTTTTCTGCCAAATGTTGTGACCATTGTGTAAAGTTTAATACTTGAGAAATCTTGTCAAAAAAATGAAGTAACTGGTAAGATCATTTAAATATTTAAAAAAAAAAATTTTCTAGCTTCAGAAATATTTGATTTCATATTACAGATACCATGAAACAGAAGTGGTCCAACACTCATCAACTGTACGTCAAGATTCATCTACAGTAGGAAAGGTTGTGACTTTTTATCGAACATTTTTATTTCTTTCTTTTACATTTCATATTTTGTAAAATGAAAAAAAAAATCAAAATATTTAAACAAAAATTTTGTTTCTGAATCCAAAACAAATCTTGAATTTAAGGGAAGTAACTCCTGTACAAAAAGCAGTTATTTCCCATGACTTACGTAACAATCGAATTTTTATTGTATATCTAAATAGAAACTTTTTATCTATTTTGGGAATATTTAAAAATTATGAGAATATGTTTCATATAATAATTTCATTGATTAGTACTTGGAAATTACTATATTTTTTTTTTTAGATTTAAATTCTGTATGTCTTTCTCCCGTCGTAAGAGGAGGCTCTTACAAGTTATCGACCCAACTCACTTCCTAGAATCTAATCAAATGACCAAACATCAGAATTCTGTGGGAAGAAGACCTTCTTAGTCAGACCATAAAATTTTTTATCACCCCTCGTGATATTATCACCACACATGAATATTTTTATGGATACTATAATTTGTTATTCTTTTTTTATTAATTAAATGATTTCTACCAAAACTAATTTTTATCTTCTTGACAAACAAAACATTATTGTGCTATAAGAAGGGAAATTTCATTTTGTAATATATTAAAAGCTATGAATTGGAAACAAATTACTTAAGCAAAAAGACCTTTTTATTCTTAATAAACAAACAGAATAATATATGCCATGAATATAATTACACATATATAATATTTTTTTAAGATATTTTTCTCTTAAATTAATAAAACATCCCTGTCTGTAATAAGCTATTATCTGGAAAAAAATAATATAACTAAAGTACATATTATGCTGAGCTACTTTTGTTTTCATTCTTAGTTTCAATAACTTGAATTTATTTAGATGTAGTGACGATTGAAAATGAACAGATAATAAAAATTATATTATACAAATTATTTCTTATGATCTATTATGTGAATATTTTTATGAGTGAATTCTGCTACAAAAAGCTGTTTATAAAATTCATTTGATTGTTTGCATATCATTTGGGAGAAAGAAATGAATATTCCTTATTTACATCTGTTTTCTTTCTGTTCAAACATTTTTGAAAGTTAATTCTCATAAAAATTTTATTCACTTAGAAAACAAGTTTAATCTAAATCATCAATATTACATCTTTTAATGGTAAAATCATGACTAAATTTAATGCTCATCATACAAATATTAAACTCTTTTAGTAACCAGTTATTTCTTATATATTTTAAGTACCTGGATTGGTGACTGCTCAGGAATGCTAGGAGTTGTAAGCTTGGATATGCAAGTGGTGTAATGGATAATGGCTCAGAATTGGAAATCAGGGAGCTGAGTTCCAATTCCAGCTGGGTATATTAGATTCCTTTATGCACAAATACCCTTGGGGAAGCTATAAATCCATCTCTTCTTCCCTACCAGGTATGGATCAATTAGTAAGACTTGTATCAGTGAATCATTATTATCTCACAAAATTCTTACAATCTAAAAATATTTCATGGCTTTAAATAACCTACAAAAGTTGATAAGCCATAAAAAAACAAATCAATTATATATTTTAAAAGAGATAAGGTGAAGATATTTACAGAGTGCATTGAAATATATCCTTTTTTATATATATATAGAATTTTGATGTAGCTTTTTTTAGTTTTGCATAATTTTATATACTTTGCTCAATTTTTACTCAATTTTACACTTCATTGAACATAGACATGTAATAAGTGTTAAGTTGCTTCTAATTCTACCCAAAAAAAGCATCATCTAAAAAATATTTTTATTTTTATAGATACAAGGAGGTAGGGACATATGTTATGAAGGATTTTTAAATTCTTTTAGTCCAGGAGCCTCTTAAGGTTTAAGTCCAGCCCTGCATGTAGGGATCATTTTTGCAAAAGATGACAAATTCCAGACTGAAGTAATTAGTTTATTTTACTTATTCTTTCAGTCTGCCAGAGAAAGTACACCTGGAAGAGATACAGATGGGTAAGTGTGTATGTCTGATTTTCATTTAACAATTCAGATACTTTATATGAACTTTCTATGATTGTCTGAAGTGATAGCAATTTTCCTGACAAAATTTCTATGTATTAAAAGCAGGTCGTTTGTTACGTATATATTTTCATCATGATGATGGCAGTATTTTAGCAAATGATACTTTTGTTTTCTGTTGTTCAAGGAACCAGGAAGATGGTCGACCAAAATCTCAGACAGATGAAACTGGTGTCAACAGAACTTCCTATTGTTCTGAGGTTGGTATTTTATGTCATTTGGTTTTAAGCCAGATGAAAAAAATAAACAGTTTGAAATATTAAGCAACTATCTCAATACAAATTCTTATGATATTGTAATTATGAACTTTTTTCAAAACATTTTAAAATATTTGTGTGCATGCTTTTCTCATTCCTTTCTGAAAAGGAAATACAATTTTTAAGTTTTGATGTAAGACTATAACAGAAAACTAATTAGGTTTAATTTTAGGTCTTGAGATGATCACACAACATATTGTTTGGAACCTCAAAACTCACCTCTTACTACAAATGCTTACAAATTTAACACTTACACTTCTGTGGACATATTTATGTCTTTATGAAACTGACATTGCCTGCTGGTTGACATATATATACATTTTTATGGCACTAGAAATTATCATCCTTAGTGTTTGTCTTATAAACTAAATAACATTAAGTGCTATTTCTAATCCAGCATATACATAGTAGCATGCAACATGATGATCTGTTTTGTGATGTATTTTTATTGTGTTGTGGGTGTCATTTAGTTTTTATTGTGTTGTGGGTGTGTCATTTACTTTAATCTGTACTGAAGAGTATCTGATCAAAATCAAAATGGCAGCACCCATGAGAAATTACCATCAGTGTTTTTATAGTCAAGTAAATAGTAATTTTCTATTTTTTCCCTAAATGAGCCAGCACAACCAGGCAACAATTTCTATAACAATGCAGCAATGAAAGTGTTAATGTTCTCTCTTTTAACCCATACCTTATTGCTCTGTACTCATTAGCATATTTTATTTCTATTATTAGTTGTTATCCCACATCTCAAAAATTCTTATATAAATTGAATTTATAGTTTACTAAAACTAATGGTCAGTGTTTTTCATCTTTTGTTGAACTTTTGTCTAAAACCAGCTATGGTCCTCAACAGTTCAACAAATTCGGTAACTCTTAATTTATTGAACCATGTGCATTAATAATATATTAAACAGCATTTGAGATAATTTTTTTATACCCTTCTGATTGTAAATGAAACCTTTACAAAAAATATTTAAAATTATTTTATAACAATTAAATGACATAAAACAAAATTTGAATCAAGATAGCAATTTTTAAAAAGAAAATAAGTTTTTATTAGATTTTAGAAGAAACCCAGTGTAAACTAATGAAATAATGTATTTTAATTTCTGAGGATCAGCTTTTAATAAACTGATTTAAGGCTCACCAATTTGTTGAAGTTTTCATATTGCAATTACACTGTTTGCTCAATTAATCCTAATTAACTTAGAAAAGAATTCTTCTTTTTAATGGAGAATAATCAAGATGTACAGAACTATCATTCATCTTCATTTTCTTTCATTTAGTTTTCCTTCTTCCCATAAGATTTTCTATCATAATTTCATAATGGAATTTTTTTGATGATTTATCTTAAAAAGAATAGTCATTGACTATTTTTTCAAAGTAAATAATATTGTAGTGATTACTATAATAATTTTTTTAATATTTTGAACTTTAATAATTTTATAACCTTGAAAAAATATCCATAAATGGTAAAATCTACATTTTTTTTTTTTGTTTAATCTTCATTGTAACTTTTATTTGTTCTTTATGTAGAGTGGACCAACAGCTGCTGAAAGTGATACTCCTGTTCATCGTTCAAGTCGGCAAAGCTATGGCCACTCTGACAGTGATGCTGGACACACTCCAAGGCACTACAGGTCAAGTTGGCAGAGTTGTGCTGTAGCTGACAGTCCTAATGCTGGTTCCTACACTCCTGCACGTGTAGCAAGGCGAAGCTATGCTCATCATGATGACAGCGATTATGGAAGCTACACCCCTGTGCATCGATCAAGGCAAAGTCATTCCCGTGGAGAGAGGAGTGACCACAGCAGTGATTATCACACTCCTTCACACCGGTCACGTCATGGAGAAGGGCGAAGTGGCAGTTCACATTCTCATCGCTCTAGACACAGTTCACATGGTGATCGAGAATCCCATTCCTCTAGATCAAGACATAGTCGCTGTCATGATGAGAATGATCCAGGACGTTCAAAGCCAAATCGTGACCCAAATCTAACAGTTGTCTTCCATGAAGGGCAAACTAATGAAATGGCTACTGAACTTTGATTACGTAAAATATACAAAAGATAATAATAGATGTTTTGCTGTATAAAAAAAAAGTAAGATCAAAATGATATTTGGTGCTATGTGGAAAGAAAAAATATTTTAAAAAATTCTTTAAAAAATTGTCAAACCCTTTAGTACTGAATGTGACTGACATAAGTAGAAAAATGAATGCTTTTGTTGTGGCGTCACAATTTTTTGCAATAGCTGCAAAAAAAATCTAAAAGCCAAACCTAAAATGTTGCTGAGTCTTCATTGAATTTTTTTTTTTTTTTTTTTTGTCTCATGCAAATCCCACCTCTTAAATTCACTGACTACACAATCAGTGCAATGCAATAAAAAACCCAAATAAGATAGATTGATTATTATTGATTTAATATTTATGAAATTTATTGACTATATTTTATGAAAGTATTTATATTTTGTTTGGAAGGTTCTTCAAGATTCCTTCATTTGTGCAGCTCTACTGTTTAGTGAATGTCTTCGTGTTTGGCAAGGATATGCAGCCTTGCCTTCCACTCTCCTCTCATATCAGGATTTGGGCAAATGTCATGTTAGTCATTGTCAAACTTGATTCATTTCATTAGTTTGTGTAGAGTGCGTTGATGTCAGTAAAACTTACAAATTATAAATCAACAGATTTTTCTTTTCTTGTTTTTTGCTAATTTCTCCAGTTTTTAATCAGATGTGACTATTATTTTGTAACTTAATTTTTTTCAACATTATGTAAATGCAAGCTGAGGCAAGTACTGGGATGAGTAGAGAACTCCCAACCATCACCAACTGAACAAGAGAAGAACAGTCAGGCCTTAAGACTCTACCAAATATAATCCTAATATTAATGCATTTGTTACCTAGACAAGTTTGATTACAGGAAAAAAACGTAAGGCTTACTTAAATTTAGAATCTACAAAAAAGATCATCATTAACAATTGAAAGAAAACTGACATAGAAGTGGAAGAAGATCAAAGGGAACTTTTTGAACAAAGAATACAGTCAGCAAGCTACCATATAGTTACAGTTTTGCAAAATTTAATAAAAAGTTTTCCCTTCCCAATCAGTAATTGAGGTTATTTATTGAGTCATTTCTTCACCAATATAATCAAGTTACTTATACATAATTCTCAAATATTTATGAAAAACTCCACCTATTTTTGTGAAACTGATCAGGAGAAACATTCATCACAATGTCCCAACTAAGTAAGACTGGGTGTGATAAATCTATTCAATAAGTTTCTAACAGATGAGGGCGATTGATTTGTTTTTTACGGGTTCTTTAAAAAAAATAAGACATTTGGGATTGTAAGAATAATACTGTTTTTTGTGAGTAAATATTACATTAACAATTTTTTTGCAGATAATGATTATTCCAGATCAAGTATGACTATTTGACTCATAGTCGGGGGTGAAGATGGATTCATACCTTTCCCATAAATGAATGTAATGAACTTGATTGAAATTTGAATTCAGCTCTCCGATTTCTCATTCCAAGCCATTATCCATCATACTACCTGCACATTCAATAAGAGAAAAGGCTTTCTTCATAATGTGAAGCAAGTTGAGAAAAGATCCTTTTCTAGGGGAATTGACTAATATCCAAACAACCTAATGGAAATAATATTTTATGTACAAATGATGCATTTCCAATTAGAATCTTATATATCATAAATATAATAAATGAGTAAATTCATATAATTTCTACTGTGAAAATACCAGCTATACTTATGCAACAAACCTTCATCAGATGATCACTCCGGAGTTAAGAATGGTTTCAAAACCAAAGTGTCATTGCCACAAACCCAAAGTACCTCAGCAATACTTCATGATACCACCAAACTTTGTTATTTGTTATTGTATTAGAATGTCAGATACATGCAGATGCAACCTCTGCATCTTATCAATGTACTTAGAATTATTAACATATGTTAATCAGTATATGTAGCCAGACTTTTTGAATTTTGTCTAACTTGTACATTGATGTTACCTAGAGGAATTTCTTATGTTCAAATCTAGAAATATCTATCAGAGAAATGCCTACAAAAGGAGTTTGGCATATAAAATAACTGAAGTATACAATGGCCAAAACCAACAATGATATGAATATTAGTCCAGAGACATAATGGCTTAGTATTGAAATATTGCAATTATTCTATAGTGCAAGCAGAAATGTAATAAAATTTTTAAAAAATCTGTTTATAATTGTTAGCTAAGCTTACTATTTCCCATGTTTGATTTGTTCCTAAATATATTGCCAGATATAAAATTTAAATTTCATTAAACCTTCATTTTGCTTTTAGTGGTATAAAATTTGATTTCAAAACAGATTTTATATATTTTTATATAATTTTTCTTCTGAAAATAAAAGTCAGTATTGTCAAGTTGTATAAAGTGGCTTTTCTAAAGCATTAAAAATCTGACAAAGAAAGATACTGAAATATTTTCAAGCTTTAATGTTATTTTTTATGATTGCATTTAAATTCCTAGACTTTTATCAAATTCCGATTTTAATTTAACTCATATTGTCGTTATTTAATAAGTAACTTCTTTTATCCACAGATTTTATTATTAGTCACCAGTTGAGTGCGTAAGTGGAAATCGATAAATAATAAATGTATTTAAAAATAACAAAAGTTCAGTATCTATTAACATTTAACAATGAAAAAACTATTAACGGTACTTCATTGAGTTGCCTCCCTTAGTAGTACCGCCAAACACCTGCGACATAAGAGACTTGGTACCAGTAATCAAAAGACTATCAACATAAACAAGTGGACTTACGAATGAAACCACGATGTAAACTCTAAAGACATGAAACATTTACTGGATAAATGTAATGTATACATTGTTTTTAAATATTTACAGTATGATAAACTAGACATTTTTATCTTTATTTTTCACAGAATTCCACTGTTATGTATGAATATTATGTTTGTTTTCAGGTCAAAAAAGCATATGTTGAGAGTGGGTGTTTTGTTTTTCCATGATATAATTTGGTGCGACCTCATTTTGGCCATGAGTCCAAAGATCTCAGAACAAAACAAAAATATATATAAATATTCCAAATATATTTGGAATATTTATATATATTTGATGGTTTGCTATTAGTTTTTAGTTTATTGAGAATAGAACAGCCCTTGTGAAAAAATAGGCATTAAGTGAGGAAACATTTACTGAAAAAACTAAGAAAATATGAGAAAAGTGGAAACTGAGAATAAAAATCAGTTTTATGAAAGAGAATTAAAAAGATGATCTTTGAAATGAAGAAATATAAGGATATGAAAACTGAAGTAATTAAAATTCTAGCAAAATTACCAGTGGATCAAATAAAGAAAAAGAGAATAATTTTGAAAAGAAAGGCATTAATGTTGTTATTTTACTAAGTTTAGCTTAGTTTGACACAAAGCCACAAGTATAAGGCACCCAGTGAGGATTCAACTCATTACTCAAATTAGCTCACTGACCATTATCCATGTTTAGGCACACAACAATATATTAGAGAAATAGTACAAAGGGAAATATGTAAAGTGATATAAAAAACAGAAAAGATATGCAGGAAAGAGTAAAATATATGAAAGTATATGCAAAAGTGAATTTAAAAATGTGTATCAAAAGGAATTAATAATTATAATGTAATATAAGCATGACATAATAGTAAATATATATGAAACAGAGAAAACAAATGTAATACAATGGGGAAATACAAAAAGTAAAATAACGAATGAGTGGAACAAGGAAAGAATTGGTTAAAATTCTGTGATTTTAAACCGCCTAAAAAATAAATGCCAAAATAAAGGTAAAGTACATTGGACATTTTAAAGAGTAAATAAAGATTGAAGTGCAATACAAATTTGTTATTTTTATATTTATTCATAACGTTTGTAGTTTTGGAATGAGGAGTTAAACATTCACTTAAAATAAAAAGTGAAATCACAATTATTAAAGAGTGAATATTAAAAAATATGAATCCAAAAGTTTATTTTTACTGATTTTGCTACTTGAGAGCAATACAATATTTGATATAAAAATGATTATCTTTCTTTTCCAGTAAAAATAAACCTGCTGATGAAAATAATTATTCTATGCTTATTTGAAAGAAACAAAACTTTACAAACACATAAAAGAACTTATGAAGTAATTTTTAAATAAATGAATGAAAATGAAAAACTAAATTTCAATTGTTTGGGCCTTCAGTATACTCGTATTGATATTCTATAGATTTTTGAATGATTTTTGTATACATTGAAGTGATTGCTTGTAAGAAAGTTCTACTGTCTTCATTTAATTTTACTTTCTTAAATTTTAGTCATGAGTTGAATCAACCCAGTTCTTGCAATGTAATTTCAGATTTTTCAGTTACCAGTCCAGTGTTCTTAATTTTCAATGAAAGCAGATTTTTTTTTTTTTTTTTTTATCTACATTAATATATTTACATTTTTAGGTTAATATGTTTACATTTAGGATACTGATAAAAATATTAATGATTCCCTAGGAAAAAATGAAAATGTAAAATTTCCTTTATATTTTTAGGTTTTACTTTTTAAAATGAAATGAAAAATTATATATTAGCATATTTATCTATAATTATTTATAACTTTGAATATGGAGGTCTTTAGTTTTTTTTATTTTTTAACTAAATAAAAAAACAATATATAGAGAAATTTCAGTAACATACAAATAACATAACTAATGACTTTGTACAAAATTTTTTTTCCCAACAAAATACATAGATCTCACTGAGAGAGCTATGTATTCTCATACAAATCTACATTTACTAATCAAGTCTTTCATTTGGTTAGCAAATGTACATAAACATCAATATGTGACTAAAAGGACATTGTGTTAATTTTTCCCTTTGTTTTTTATTTATTTTCTCTACCAATAGACATTCATTATGCATCTTGAAAATTGTTATCAAAATTAATTTATCAATTTTATAATTTTATCAGGTTAAATGTAATCATTTTTTTTCTGTAAGTCATTTAACCTTTAGGTAACCATTAAAATATCTTCAAGTAATAATTAAAAAGTGAATGTTTGTTTGGAATTGAACATTTTTCATTTATTAATAAACTTTAAAGGAATCATTATAAAAATTTAAAAAATTAATTTACTTTTTGCCAATTTCTGTATTTCCTTTGCTTAAATGTGTAGATGAGAAAAATACTACTATTTTCACATGTCACCAACATATTTCCCTATATAAAGAGAAGATTATTTTTTTAATCTTGATAAATATATCTAAAAAAAAATGCAAAAAAAAACCCCAGGATTTTCAGCCTCATTCTGTGCTGCATGTCTGTAAATACCAGCCATGAAAATGTTTGCTTATTTTAAAGTTTAAAATATCTTTATTCTCTCCGAGAATGTAATGTACAGATGGTACAACATAGGTAAATCCTCTGGGGTCTGTGAATGCCTTAATGGCCCATATGGTAATTTTGTTTGTTCCTCCATTAATTAGTAAGTTTGTCAGTGCATGTCTTATACCCTGCCATTACCTCAGATAAATAATAGACCATTCCATTTTGAATGCAGTGAAAAATAGAAAAAAGATATATCAGATATGCTGTTTGGTTTTATTAAGAAAAAGAAAGCCTAAATAAGAAAAAAAGGAAAATAAACAATAATACTCTCATATGTTTAATGTCTATTTCAGTGAAACAGAAAACCTTGTCAGTTTGAAATCTCTTCATTTGTACCCTCTTACTTCTTTAGATAATGACCTGTTGTATTCATACTTATAATTGATTTTGTAATATTTTATTAAAGTTTCTAAGCACAAATAGAGGAATTTCCACAGGTATTTTATAGTTGTGGTACTAACAAGCTTATTCATTCATTAACTTAAAAATTTGAATTCATCAGAAAATTCAAATAGGAAAACTGTAAAAGATTTTGACATTAAATTAGTTTCAACTATTGTCATGTTGATACATCAACAAAACTAATTCCTATATGTTGTACAATTTTTTTTCCCAACAAAATACATGGATCCCATTGAGTGAGCTATGTATTATCAGCCTTAGTACCCACTGCTGTTCTGAATGACCCTAGTAATGTTTTCATTTGCACTTGACTTCATGTTCCTACTTATAGAAAATGTAAATTAAATATATTCTAAAATAGTTTGAAAAAAAAAAGTGAAACTAATTAAATTAAACTTTTATATGAAAATTGAAGATTTTGTTTATTTTGATTTTTGAGAAGAATGTCATAAGAGAAACAATATTGATTTCTTATTTCAACTGTCATATTCCCAGGACACTGAAAGGAATGTGTCATAACAATACAAGGATAATTGTTCAGAGTATATCAGTTAAAAAGACTAAATTGGCTGCAATGGTTCACTGTCTATGAAGCTAAACTTTATTTTGTTCATAAAAAACTTGCAGAATTAAACTGTTATAACTAAAACCATAAAGTACTTATCTAGGAAATTATATCACTCTTTTACTTTTGCCTACTAGAAGTGAATAAATAAATAATTTTATTTTGCAAAGATTAATTTCTGTACACATTTAAAAGAACATAGTTTATGGGTAAATAGCAGGACAGACTGGTTGCCACCCAAAGCTATAGAACCCAGTGTAGGAGGACAAAAAAAAAACAACCTGAGGACCTAGTGTACAGACCAAAGGTGACCCACACCATATTCCATGGTCTTCAGCTGTCAGTCAATAGCTTGGATAGATGGGGCAACCAAGCTATCTGAAAATCTGTTTCTTCTGCCTTCAGTTTTTCCCTCAATAATTGAAAACAATCAAGAAACTGACGATAGTTTAAAAATTGATGTTTGCTTTAAAGCAAAGAAAATTAAAGGAATCCTATTATAAATAATGAAACAACATTAAAAACAAAATGACCTATACACAAATTGAAGAAAAAGTATTACAAATACATTTGACCACTGAACTGAAAATCCTAAATTAAAAAGAATGAATA
>CAHIKZ030005320.1:677500-725000 GCA_903632075.3 Acanthosepion pharaonis
TTAAAGAACATTTTATCAAGGAAAAATAAGTATATGATGTATCCATTATAATAATATTGATTTTTTAATCTCTCTCTCTTTTGATCATCTGTTTTTTTTTTTATATATATATATATTCTTATAACTTTATCAAAATAAGTTTATTGAGCTTTATCATTTCTCCGGATATATTATCCATTGCAGAACTCATTCTCTTGCTTTGGGTTCATCAATGCTAGCAGGAAAAGGGGACATAGACTGGCCCCTTCAAATATCCCCCATAAGTTGAAATCATACGGGGACAGGTCCCATATATATATATATATATATATTTCCTTTATATGCGTATGTATAGATATAACACCACCCATAATACATACAGATGTCATATCCGAAACTGCCCACATATGTTTATATAAAAACAGACGACCAAGTATATTATATGATCTGCAATCATCGATGTTTGCGTTAGTACGATGACATAAGCGAATTTCCCCCCCACTTCCACAATGCAATACAGTAATCTACATAAACCCAATTTTTTGTAAAATAATTAATCAGTTTGTCTGACGATCGCTAAAACGTGAAACCCAGGTCACAAATCTCATCTCTCCAACCAAATATGTTAGCTCTATCTCTGATATTTGCGCTTTCTAATAAGTACCCGTGCATATAATATATAAATAATTATACATATATATATTTATTTATTTTTATACACACACACACACACACACACACACACACACACACACACACACACACACATATATATATATATATATTTCTATATTTTCTAATATTTACTAAATAAAATTTCTTTTATCATAAAGTTTTATGTGAAAAGTTTAACATCAGTTGATTTATCGCGAAAAATATTTCATAAAGAAAGTTGTATCATCAGAAGAAAAATGATTTTTACGAAATGATTTTTACAAAATCTATGATTGGCTACATAATAGAGGAACGTGAGATACCAAAGAAAGCTAATAAATCCATTAAAAATGATTAAATAAACCTGAGGAGTTCATGGCGTTGTATTTTTTTTCTCTCTATTGTGAAAAAGCTACCTTTTGTAACCGGGCACCATTTTCTGTTTTTCTCCATTTCATTTTTCATCATCTTCGTCCATTTAATATTTCGTCGAAGAGATTTTTTTTTGTGTGTACTTTCGCATTTGATATGGATTCTTTTCGATTAGATCGTTCTGATATTCCCTTAAGAGACTCAGCCAAAAACATCTGAAAGAGCGCCTGTAATTTCTTCGTTTTAAGGAATGCAAATCTATCGTCAACTACCTACACTTATAACAAAAGAAAAAACTGAGTGAAAAAATAAACAAGAACAAAAATCTTTGGAACATAGATTCCATAATTCATTTAAAACAAACAAAACAATTATATATATATATATATATATATATATATATATATATATATATATATATATATGTATATGTAAAATATATATATATATATATATATATATATATATATATATATATATATATATATATATATATATATATATATATATATATATATATAATGGAAAATATATAATATATAATTAAAATCCACATTATAATCAAAAACATTTGCGGTTTCTCTTTTTCATTTGACATATACATTTCTCTCGTTGAACAACTATAACTTCTCCCTTTTATATATATATATATATTAAAATATATATATATATATAGTTGGATAGATGTGATTTGCATTGCCCTAGGTTTTCACAGTTTAGCGACTTTCAGACAAACGATTGTTAAAGATATAAGAATTTTAAAATTAATGGTAATTATTCCATGTCTGAATTGAGCGCTTTCTAATAAGTTTTTTGATATTTTAAATTTTATACATATATATATATTTATTTATATTTATATAAAAAACCGGGGCATATATATATGAGTTCTCATGTTACCAAAAAACAAGAGCTGAAACCCTCAATAAAATTTTAGTTATTAAATTGAATTAAAGTATCTGCCCGTTTTTCATCCTCAAGCGAAAATGCTAAAAGGCCTGAATTTTCATTGATGAAAAATTGTTATCTTTATTAATTATTAATACTTAATTTTTGAGCCTGAGACTTATTTCAGGAAGGAATGTATTTTTAAAAGATATTTATAATTTAAGCTCTACTTTGTATGGAGCACTGTATTTTAAAAATAAATATACTAAAGGTCACCGGATTTTACCTAACGTGTTTCTTTCATATTTTTTCTATATCTGAATATATATATATATATATATATATATATATATATATATATATATATATGAGTAAAATAGCAGGACAGACTGGGTTCTATAGTTGGATTGCAACTGGTCTAGGATAAGGACAACTCTGAATATAAATTTTGCAGGTGTCGTTTGGGAATTTTGTGGCATTCAATTGCACCAGGTTTATGTATTCGTCCCATATAAAAAGTGTGGCTGGTCCTGCATAGGCCTTCACCACTATAATCAAATCTCATGTGCCAGTGTCAGGATCTCGGTTTCCTGGAACTTATCGACCCTAACCCTCATACGTCAACGCGACAGGAGAGTCGATTATATATATATATATATATTTGTATGTCTGTATATATATATATATATATATATATATATATATATATATATATATATATATATATATAAAACAGGATGTGTGTGTGTGTGTGTGTGTGTGTGTGTGTGTGTGTGTGTGTGCTCCGAATGCAGGGCCGCAATTTTGACAGTTTGCCAAAATAGACATCAAACATACTCCAAGTTAGTGGAAGGCCAAGACCGTCTTGTCGTTTCCCAACTCCCATCGATAGTGAAATAATCAATTTTCGACTTCAGGCAGTTTTTTCATGTTGTTGCAGCCATTTGGTACTGGCCAGGTGCGAGCCTAGGGCTGGGCTACCACGAATCAGGCAGGGACAAATTCTATTAAGATATTTGAGAGCCAACAGTTGACTGACACGAATTTTAATTAGCATGCTAGCATGCAAAAAAATCGATAGCTGCATTTCGTCACAAATGGAAAAAATTAAATCTGTGGCACTTTCTCAATTGGCCATTCGCTTGCGTAAACTCAACGTCAGTTCTGATTACGCAGAACTGGGTTGGGTGTGAAAAAACATTGTTTTAACATTCTTTTTCATTCGGTTTTCCTAGTTATTTGCTCCTTTTTAAAGCTGATCTATTTTAATGCTTCATTTTGTGCGGTTCTTTTTTCTAAATAGATTTAATGTTTAATTATAGGGCTTAGAAAATTGTAAGTTTGAGAAAAAAAAAAAAAATGACATGTAGCAACATCAGCACCTCAAAGGGCACTCCTTTAAAAAAAGGCAAATAAAGGGCAAAAAATATTAAGTCAAGTGATGGATGATTGCTGTATGAGTTTCTTGATTTTGAATCAAGTGTAAGGCAACACCGGGCTATGTTACTATTATATATATATATATATATATATATATATATATATATATATATATATATATATATATATATATACATGAAAAAATGGGGAGATAGTGAAATCGCACCTTTTCATTTCCTCCCCTCTTTATATTTCACTTCATTTTCCTTTCTCCCCTTCACTCTATCCTTTCACTTCACTCTCATTGTCACCCCCTTCCTCTGTATATTTCAGCTTCACTCTCATTGGACTTCCCCTCTATTTATTTCGCTACTTCTCATTGTCACCCTCCCTCTGTATATTTCACTTCACTCTCATTGACTCCCCCTCTATATATTTCACTTCACTTTCCTTGGCTCCCTCCCTCTATATATTTCACTTCACTCTCATTGCCACTCTCCATCTATATATTCCCTTTCACTGTCATTGTCACCCTCCCTCTATATATTTCACTACACACTCATTGTCACTCTCTGTTTATATACATTCAGGGTTTACTCTCATTTACTCTTATCTCTATATATATCCACTTCAACCTTTGCCATCGATCCTCTCTTGGTCTTATATATATATATATATATATATATATATATATATATATATATATATATATATATATATTAAAAAACTAAAAGAAAAAAGATGTTTCATCCTCTGATGGACTTTATCAAGATTAATGTGTGGAATTCATTTGTAATAAATATTCCTAAACAAATTAAACATTCAAATTATTAAAATTTAAGAGCCGCTCGTAAATTTTTATCAATTTTAACGGAAATTCTTCCATTTAGGAGGAGTTATATATTTTTAAAATATATATAAATAATATATAGTTTATATATATATATGTTTAAGTGAATATTTCATTTTTCAAAACACGTTCAGGTACTGTCCCATGTCAAAAATGGCTAAATGTATGGCCCAAAGCGTTCGGATGAGGACAACATTCGGTTTTATATAATTGATGTTGAAAAAATATATTATTGTGTGCACATATATATATATATATATTGCATATATATATTGTGCATATATATATATATATATATATATATATATATATATATATATATATATATATATATATATATTTGTGCATATATATATACTGTGTGCATATATATATATATCAGGCATATATATATATTGTGTATATATATATTGTGTGCATATATATTGTGTGCATATATATATATATATATATATTGTGCATATATATATATTAGGTATATATATATATATATATATATATATATATATTGTGTGCATATATATATTGTGTGCATATATATATATATATATATATATATATATATATATATTAGCATATATATTAGCATATATATATATATATATATATATATATATATTAGTGTAATATATATATATTAAAAGTATTATATATATATATTGCAAGTATATATATATATTGTGCATATATATATATATATATATATATATTGTGTGCATATATATATATATATATATTGTGTGCATATATATGTATGTATATATATATATATATATATATATATTGTGTGCATATATATATATATATATGTGTGCATATATATATATTGTGTGCATATATATATATATAATGTATATATATATGCATATATATATATGAATGCATATATATATATATATATATATATATTGATTGATATATTACTTTATAGATATATATATATTGCTATATAATTTGATTAATATATTATTTGCATATATATATATTATTGATTGATATAATATATATATATATATATCATTACTGATGTATATATATATTGCTATATATATTGATTTATATATTATTTGACAGATATATTTATATACATACATATATATATATATATATATATATATATATATATATATATATATATATATATATATATATATATATATATATATATTGAATAAGATTGATAATTATATTATTAAGATATTTTGAAAGTGTTTGGATTTATGGTGTTTCCATATGGTATTTAATTTTTTGTAATGAATACAATTTATGTCTTAGATATATATAAATATATATTCAGATACTGAAGATTTTTTTCTTATTCAGAACAGAAATAAATATAACACTTTATATTGTCTTCATAAATTCTATGAATAACAGCAAATATTTATACAATAATTACTGTGCCTGTATCTGCGTGTATATAGCCTATATAATCTTCTATAAATTGGAATAAAACATTTTAACTGATGACAATTATAGAAAAGTCAAACCATTTATGTTTATCTATCATTCGTAAAAAGACACTTAAATGGATATATGTAGAAAATATCATATATTGTATGAATTAAATGAATTTGACCTTTCATTATTATGTTTCATTGAGTCATGTTTATTCATTTTCAAGGCGAGGCGACAATATTATGATCAGAAAGATTTATGTATGTTGTGTGTCTAGATTGAGCAATATAATAATATATTTATCTAGTATGCTATATCCTTATAAGCTCACTTGTCAGGGGTGTGGATCTTTAAAATCCAACGAGTTAATATATATATATCTACTCCACCGTAATGTAAAAAAAAAACGGCATATATAAATATATATATAGTTCTGTTGTAAAGTTTGACAATATATATATAGATATAGAGATGGCATCTTTCAATTCAAACAGTATATATATGAATTGGTGACACGAGTTCAAATCTTGTTGAAATGCAATATATTTATTGAATATTTTTTATTTAAATATATATAGGTTCACTATAAAGAATGATATGTATATATATATACGGAATAAATCGTGGTAAAGAAGCCTCAAAATATTATTAAAAAATAAAAATATAAAAATATCTACTGACATCTAGAGAATACGATTTAAATGAAACTCTACATATAAGATTCATTAATTCAAAAATAAAATGAATATATATAAGAATATATGCCAATGAAAAATCAAACAAATATACATGTTTGAATATATATAATGGGGGCAGAGAGAAAAATGAAGACATATATAAATATAAAAAAAATATATAATGTATAATGAAACTAAATCAAAAATATATATATAAATTAATGGATTATATATATATATATTAATATGCACAGATATTGTGTAACATAATATATATTCTATATGACAGCGGTTTCATTCTTTAAATATTCTTAGAAATGTAGGTCATATATATTCTTTTTAATATATTTTATGCTTCAAAAGAAAAAGGAATGTATATATATATATATAGATATGTTGTATGTATATAAATTTATCCCATAAGAGAATATGTATATATATGGAATATAAAGGAATATTTATTATTTAAATATGAATGTATGAATATATATAGGGATATATATATAGAAATAAACAAAACGATAAAAAAATATAATTTTCAAATCAATTATATATATATATACAACACACACAGACAATTTACATATTAGGAATTCTTTAACAGATGATGTTAAGCCCAATAGATAAATTTGAAAATGTATATTAAGAAAGTCTTACAAATGCAAATGTTAAATATTTAAAATTGAAAAATTCGTTTAAAAAATAAAATAGAGTATGGGATCTTTCATGCGGTATTTTTATTTCTATATAAAATTTACCCAAAACCTCGTAAGACATGGGGCACCATTGAGAAGAAATCTGGTTAGAGGAAAGGATTTTGAGAATAACAACTAAATGGCTTTCCACTATACTAAAGACTTTTTTGGGAAAATATAATCTCTGCTTGTATAAAAAGATTCATTTAAGATATCTATGATCAAAGCATTATTCGTTGCTGGATCAAATTCATATGCATCAGCCAACACATCAGTTTACCGGCCATAAGTTCCGCATCCATCAGACACATCAATATAGCCAACTAGCAGTCACGATATTAAGTTCAATTTGTCTGAAACGAATTCATTGTTTCTTGTTTATCTTAAACTGACAATGATGATTATAGTTTTGACTAAAAAAAAACAATTTAATTTTTTTAATCTTTCAATTGTTATTAATTCAACAGTTCATTTTAGCAAAAACCATATTTGGGAATACAATTTTTTTTTTTTTAATTTCGTGAATTTGAAAACCTGACGTTTTTTTGGATTTGAATCAATGCGAAACTTTTTGTGCCATCTTCTACGGAAAGATTAACAGACCAATTATATATATATATATATATATATATATATACATATGTGTGTGTGTGTGTGTGTGTGTGTCTTGATGTACTGGTCAGCAGATCTGTGTCTGATTTTATATATGTTATATATAAATATATATATGGTTTGTATATAGTTGGGATTCTTTTTTTGCAAAGAAATTTGTCTAAGATCCATAATGGGGACCAGTGGATGATCTGTAATGACAACAAGTTGACATGAACTTGGGGATCTCTAGACTCTGCAACAAGAATTACACGGACATTTTCGGTCAATTTTAAGAATAAAATTACTAACCGCCCACCGTCAAACCTGCTATAGTAAAAAAGATATCCTGGTACCCTATGCCAGAGATGAGTATGTTCTCCCTCCACATCACAATATAGTTTCAAAATTTTAAACCAGAGAAAATTAGAATATAATTTATAATATAAAATATATATATATATATATAATACTATAAGGCATTAAAATAGAAATGTTGCTATTGACGTATGATAAAAAGTTTAAAATAAAAAACACACCAGAAGAACGGTTTCTACCTTACTCGTCCCAATGTTAACGGGGAATTTAGATTATGAGGAAAAGAAAAAGTCCATCTGGGTGATGAATGAATGGACAGGAAGAAAAAAAAAAAAATTAAAATTAACTCAGCAAGCTGAAAATATTCCTACAGAACAGCAAGTTTTAGCAAACAATCTCTTTGTTTGAAAAATAGCAGGTTGCCTGGACATAACCTATGTAAAACGATAGTACCAATAATAAGAAAATGGAAAAGAAAGATCATTTTATAAAGAATCCGTACAACCAAATGAACTGGTTTTCCGTCTTGGCCATAAGTTCTAGCTTTTTTTGAAAATCATAATCCACTAACAGCAAACAGTTCTGAGAGGGGAGATATTTGACAGAAGTGTGTTTTATTTTAAACTTATCACTGAAAATCTAGAAAGAATCATAAAAAACAACTGAATTTTTAGAAAGAAATAAAAATACGCTTTAAAAAACCCTTTCAAACCTATTTAAATATATATATATATATACACTAAATAAATAAATTATCGAGATAGATTTTATAATATTTCAAAAACCCAAAAGAACAAAAGTTTGAAAAAATAAATGCCTTGCAAAATTGAGGTATACCAATCAGGTCAAAATTTCTCATCCATTGAGTGTCCTAACACTGATAGGATATACATAGGCTCAACAAAGAATAATTTTAAAATTAGATGGAGGCAACACAAGACCTCCTTCAACAATATTCAAAATTGAAATCAGACATCTCTATCCCAATATTTCTGGCATCTAAAAGAAACGAATAAAACACCAAAAGTAAAATGGAAAATAGTAAACAAAAACAAGAACCTGTAAATAAAACCTAGGGATGACCTATGCCCATTATGCCTACAGGAAATACTACACATCATTAAATTTCTAAATAATGAAAATTATTAAACCATAGGCAGGAGTTAACGGTTTTTGCCGACATCAACAAATTTTCGCATTAAATAATTAGCATATAAAAAAAAAAAAAAAAAATCCATAGTTTAGAAAAATTCTTAAATCTTAAGCCAAATCATTAAATAGGAAAACCTTTTTGTAGTCGTCGAAAACAAAAAAAACAAATTGAAATTCAGTGCAATACGGTTTGTATATAAAACACCCACTTGAATAAACAAATAAATAAATAGATAATCAGATGGACAATAATAAAAGACAATTCCCCAGACACATAACGGTTGTAGGCACGCCATAAAAATATCCCTCACTGGGAACTAACTAAAGGGTGACCGCAAACATTAGCCTTGAAATAGATACCCTACTCAACCTTAGCAAAACCTCTTAGAAGATGATGAATCTATTGATGAGAATTAACTCTCTGACCACTTAACGAAGGAAAATAGTCTAGCCACACCCACAATAACGAATTCTGTAACGGAAGGTGCCTAAAAATACACGTAAACCGACAGATAGCTTATTCCTAAAATTTCGCTTGAAGATGAAACGGGACTAAACACCACAATCCAACTTAATTTTAATAATTATTTGGATATTTCGGCTCTCGTTTTTGAAACATGAGAACTCTTATGTAGCGAAGGAATCATATTTTTAAACAAAAAATATTATTATAATATAAGCTCTACTTCTGTATATGTTTAACGTTCTTTTTTTTATAGATACAAGTATTTAAGTAAATTCCGTATAGGATGCAGGTTCGAATCCTGTCAAAGGACGAATATTTTCTATGAAAATTTCTCGGACATTCAGGCCGGTAAATGTTATTTAATACTGTTTATTATAAACAGAGCATTTTCTTAAATACTTGTATCTATAAAAAAAAGAACGTTAAACATAAAAATGTCTTTAATAAATATATAATGGGGATAGCTTAAATAATATTTTTTGTTTTAAGCATATAAAATTATGAAATACCTTCTTTGACTTGGAAATATCCTGTATCTTCACAGTCATTCTTACCCATGCCAAGATCAACCTTAATTGCCATTCTTTCTCAGTGTGTTTTAAGGTATATATTTTTATACAAAAATCTCACTGCAGATTGATTTCCTTTTACTCATCTAGCCTCTCCCATCACCACTGCTGCTGCTTCTATTACCAAAATCCAGGTTCTTTCTGTATAGATTACATTTTTCTTTTTAGTTCCTGGAATTCTACTTTTGAATCTGAAATAATGATCATTTCCACTTGCCATTTCCCAAAGTAATTTTTAGCATCAGTCTCACCACAAATATTGTTATAAGAAAAATACCACCAATTATATTATTGACATCCTAACCCAGCTAACACATGAGTATTATAAAAATACACATTTGTTAGTTAACTGTAACTATTCTGTTTCAGCATTTCTGTATTCAAATAATGGAAATATTACAGTTTATTTTATTTATTAATACAATATTTTTGATATTTTTAGAGTATAACCTTTATAAATTCATAACATCATTTTTCAGATATCAAATTTGTTTGATTTTCCCTAAAATCCTTATGTTTAAGGAAATTTTCACATAATTTTAGTTTAAATTTAGTTGCAAATCTAATTCAGTTATTTCTATACAGTTTCCATTGCCTGTACTGTTATTTAATACAAAATGAAGTTAATATCCTTAATAGAGCCACTATGTTTTCTCTCAGCTGCAATAAGTTGAGTATAAAATGCATAAAATTTGTTTAATTTTCTCATTCTTTTATTCTAAAGTGAACTGAAATTGTTGAAAAAAATGTTTGTAAACCATTTAGATACATGAGATACATCAGTGATGATATGTAAATAGGACTATAGATTTTTCTTGTTTATAATTGAACATGTATTGATAAATCAATAAACATGTTTATGTGAAAGCTTTTGCACAAAGCCTATAAATATTTGTTTAAAAGAAAACTGTACATTAAAGCATTTATTTTGATGAAATGACTATAATTGGTAGGAAATTTCAATGTTACACTGCCATATGACACTGGTACACATAAATTTAAGTAAATAAATTTAAGTACGCTTCAATTGTTAAAACAACAGCTTAGTGGCTAAAATGTACCATCCCAAATACTACATGAAAAAAAACTCAAAGAAAAAAGTTTTTTTTTTATTTTTAAAACAAATTTACATTTTACTCCGTGCTATCATTGCTAGCAAACAAACCCAAATTTTATTTCAACAATATGTTGGGCAGTGCCTTAATACATATTTGCTTAACCATTTTGTTAATTCCTTTTGAAATGTGCAACAAAAAGGCAAGCAAAATCCTAAAAGTCAATCTCACTTGTATCAATGAGATGAATGAAGTTACTTATTAGAAATTTCAAGATTGAACACTGCACATTCATCTTATTGGAAAAATTGCTTTTAGAAATCAATAATAAAGTATTGGGCTACAAAGTTTGAATTTCTTACAAGTATTAAAATGGTAAGCGTCTTTGTTTTTTTATTAATGTCTAGATATGGAAAAAAAGAGAAAAATAGATTTCAACTCCTAGTTAACAAATTACTTTTTGAGAAAATAACTTGAAAGAGGAGATCTTGAGAGTAGAAAATACAAATGTTTTGCCAATCTCAAGTTTACATAATTAAAAATATTCAACAGCAGATTACTTTTTTTCACAATGATGTTCAACCTGTAAAAGGCCCAAGAGCCACTCGAGGAAGAGAGTTACAGTGTTAGATGCACCACCCCAAGTAAGGTGATAATGCCACCAAGATGCAAAAGGCCACCAGAAGTTAAGAAGAAGGAAAAGACTTTCAAAGGAACTGGAGACCCAATCCTAAACATGAAACAAGGGATAAACCACTACTTTTGTTCAAAAGACAGGAATGTGGACAATAGGTGAACATATCTACACTTATTGAGATTAGTATCAATTGAAAAAAACTATGTATCAAACATGAGAAGTAATAAAAATAATGATTCTACTAATGCTTTACTAGTGGTATCTTAAGTTTTATATCAGACTTTTTATCACTGTATAATTTTTATAAATGTTTAATCAATACTCAATTATATTTCATTGTATACTAATTCCTGAAAAAGAAAAACTTTCACCTAACAATATTCTTAATAATTTAGAATTGGTAAATTGTTTCCATTTTCCTTATTTCTTATTTACCATGCTACTTATCAAAAGACACTAGTTACTAACCACTCATAAATAATAAAAACTCCTTACTTGAGGAAACATTGTTGCTGCTGATGCCATTACTGCACAAACTATTCTGTCATTGTAAATTAATAATAAATTGAAATTTCACCAAATTTTGCTCATAACCAACATAATTTATCTAATAAGGACAAAGATAGTAATTTAAAAGGGAATCTGCAGATTTTCAGCATGAAGATAAAATTAGTTATGATTTTTTTACTTTCATTATTATATTCCATAATAGATGAATATTTTTAAGGTGAGGAAGGGTTTAAACAGTAAAAGGGAAAATAACAAGGTATGAAAATGTAGAAATATATCAATATAAAAATATGTATTCACATTTGCCAACATATATATACATATATATATATATATATATATATATATATATATATATATATATATATATATATATATGCATATATAAAATATAAAAGTGAGAAGATTGTGTTAAGATATAAAACAGACTGTTGCCATTTGGTGCCCACTTTTTATATTTTATATTCACATGCCCTATCCTTAATAGAGAGCACTTTTACCCATAAATATAGCACACACACACACACACACATAATTTTAAGGCACGCTATATTTATGGGTAAAAGTGCTCAATATCAGAGACAGAGCATATGTAAATATAAATAAACAACAGAATATGATATTAACATCCATGTTAAAAAAAAATAAATCACCCCAATATTAGACCTTCATAACTGAATTGTGCATTGCACGGCTGTTTAAAACACTTATTTTTGTCATATAGGAAAATCCAACATGGCACGTAAATGAAATATTCGGTGAAAAATCACATTCATCAGTAACATTTTAAACACTTCATAGAATGTAAAGTTCTTAAAGCAAACCTGTGCCAAACTGTTTTTCCTGAATCCTTGACAACATCAAGATGAAATAATGGAAACTGACCGTGAAAAGCAATTATGCGCAGCAAGTTTTCAATCAATCAGTAAACTTCTGGACCTTTTCGGGTGACATTATAGGATCCAGATGGCTATTGTTTGCACATGGAATTATTCACTGGTAATTAATCTTCGATTTGGCTGTGGAAAATGTCACTTGGCGGTTAGCATTAAGAAATTATGCCCAATTTTCTGAGAAAAGTCCCCTTTTTTTTATGAAAAAATATTTATTTTCACTTCAAAGTAATATCATTCAAACTTCATCCCTTTCTCCTTAATTTGGCATGAACATCATTGAATAAAAGGAAAGGCTAAATGGCCTGGCGATGGGAAATACGAAAGACATGCGACGAAAAAAATAATGTCTGCTAAGTGTTGTTGTCATCACCAGGTCACAGGGTGTTAAAAACAAAACAAAACACATCAAGCCATTGTTCAAACAGGTTATATCAAGCCCTACCAATGTTGACCCTTTTTTTTCCACTCTTTGCTCTTATCTGGGAGTGGTAGGTTTTATTACAAGCTGACAACAACTTGTTCTAAACATTTATTGCTGGCTGGCTGGCTGACCTTTGACCCAGACATGTCAAAGTCAATTTGGCTTAATTTTACTTTTGGTTTCTGGTGGTCAGGAATTGCAGATAAATCTTTTATCTTTAACTTAAGATTTCCATGGCTGGGTGTCAATTTTTTAATCTCTGGCAGTCATATAATTGAAAATTACCAATGGACTTTGTTGCATTGTGACCCTCTAGGAATGTTGATTTCCTTCAAAACTCTCAATTTTATGCCTGAAATAGTTTGATTATGATTTAGGCTTTCTGATTTTCCAAAAAAATGGTTAATTTCCCATTAATGGGGAAAGTTTTTGTTTAGAACTAAAAAACATGCAAAATTTTCACTATTTTTTAACATTTTACCCCCTGAAATAAAAAGTTGAGTCATTTACACCAGCCAATTTTACTTTTAAATGAAAGAATATATCCTTTTCTTTCAGAAAATACCTAGTTTCATGGGGTTCAGATCAAAAGTTTCCTTGATATTTGTTTAGGTGATGATAAAACAGTCATTTTTCAATATTTTACCCCTATAAAAGTATGAAAATCCATTTTTTCAGAGAAAATAAGCTGGGACAAAATGACTTTTGCCATTTTTGTGATGATTTTTACTTGGGATAGAAAATTTTTACCATAGCAAACCTGAATTGACTTTATTTAAGTTCAGGAATCCTCAAACAGCTGTGATCGCAAATCACAAGCTTTCATTACACTAAATGACAACAAATAACACTTCAAAACAAACCAAACATGCTGGCTCATAAACCCAATTAAAAGTGAATTCGGTAAAATAAGTAAAATAATATTAGAAAAAATTAACTTAGAACTAAGGATAACAACCATTAGGATAATACAATAGACCTTACTACTCATAATGTACCATTGACTAGCACAGATAGTTGAGCCAAAACACAATACACATGGCCTGAATATTACATTCAAGCATGAAACTGATAATTGCACTTAATACTGACTTCAATGTCCATTATATATATATATATATATATATATATATATATATATATATATATATATATAATGATTTGATATTTTCCTAGATTTATTTTACTTCATGTAGGCTTGCATGGTGATTCTGAAGAATAGGACCTTTTCTGTTCACAAAGTAAACATATTTTCATGCAAATATTCTTTTTCCAAATTTTCTTGTTTTATTCTAAGTTATAATAGACAAATATCGATATATTCTACCAATGACTCACAAAGATAGTTTTGATTTTGATATTGTTGCCAAACACAAGGTTTTATTAAAAACTCAGAGATCTTTATTAACTGCATTTCTGCCACTAAGAGTACTATATCATTGACTTTACAAACGTAACCAGAAATAAAGCTCTTTCCTTTATGATGCATGGATGCTGCTCATCATTATCCTCATTCTGCAATATAAAAAGCAATAAAATGTGTTCTATGAGAATTACTGCACATTAAGCTAATACTACAAAATCTAATGTTATGAAAATGAAATTGTTAACTATATAGAAAGTTGCTGTATGGCAAATGTTTTTGTTAAATAAATGCTATGATAAAAATGAAGATGAGATTTTATTTTCTTACTAATTATATTGCAGACTCTAAGCTATTTTCAGTTGAGGTTTATAAAAAAAACAAGAAATTGTAAGATAAACTAAACTTCATATAACATATTTTTAGTACTTGCTCAAATGTAAATTTGATTGAAGTATTTTTTAACAAATTTTCATGAAATTTTGATTGTTGGTTCAATAAATCATTTAATTTTTTTTATAATGTTTTCATACTTTTATTTTTATCCTAGTACTCACTTGAAAAGAAAAACTCACACATGATGAAAAAGCTTGAAGTTAATCTTAATTTATGATATTTACTAAGCTTATTTATTATCTGATTTATAATATTTATTAATTTACTAAATTTAGAATAGCATAAGGCTACAAATATGGAGGGCCCAGTGAAGGTCAAATTCACTATGCAAACAAGATATTGGAAGGATAACACTTAAAGGGAGAGTGTTTATGTGTGCATGTGTAAGAGAGAAAGACAAACTTGTATGAGAATTTTTAATTTAAGTAGATAAATTAATAAAATTAATGTTAAAAACAAAAAGTGGAAATAATAATTCAAATATTATATGGAAGAATATAAACATTACTTTTGCTCCTAATTCTTACACTTACCACCACTCAAAGACACTTGAATTCCAAAAGTAATTATTTTAGAATTATGGGGATAATAGGAATGACCAAATCTTTTTCATTGTCTACTCCAGATAAGATAAGATGCACCATTGACACGAAAGAGAATCTATTTGACAGCTGAGTTCCATTGCACAACTTTAAAGGGACAATATTCCTGATAAGCATGATGGACATCATGAAGTCTTCAGAGAGAAACACCAAACAACTTGATGAGTTGATGAACTCAATTGGATTCTGAAAGGATTCCAAAATGCCCAAAACTGTATCAATTGATTTATATAACTGAACCATATTAGGAATCTGTTGCAGGAGCCTGGAGTTATTTCTTCAAGTGCATCATTCTTTGGAGCAAGAATGTTTTGCTTATGGAGATACTAGTAGTTTCTGTAGCATTAAGCCATTTTTTACATTGAAAACAGCTGGAAAAAAAAATCAAGTTTAATCCTGGAAATTTTATAATTTAATTTCAAAAAACGATTTCCAATCTTGCCTAATATTTTTACATAAAACAAAAAAAATAAAGCTTTCAACTCATTAAGTTTTTTTTTCTAAAAATTCTATTTTACTTCAAAATAGACTTTTGGTTAATAGCATTGAAGGTCAGTATCATTTTTTTTCTATTCAAAGTATCTCTATATTTCAATTTATCTCTAAGAACACAATTGTTTGATTGTAATAAAGATTGTCATAAAAGCCAGACTAATTCTACTTCTAATGACCTCCTGTGACCTTAGTGGTTGAAATGGATCTTTCTTACTCTACCATTTGTCAGGTCAAAAAACATTTATAGAAAACAGTATCTCACTATATTTTACTACAGATTGCTTCATTTGGCTAAAAATGGCAGGGTGACCTTTGGAGACCTTGAATAACACTTAAGGTCAACCTAACATAGACCATGTTATTAACTGAGGTTTTGTGGTTATCCTTACAAAAGGATTGGGATCCTGAAACTGATAATGATGTCTGAACACATACACACACAGACTCCATAGTAAAAGACATTATAGGCCAAAAGTTTAGAGCTACTCTCTAGATTTAATAATTAATAAGTTTCATACCTTCGTTAGTTTAATTAACTCATACTAAGCTAGGATGCTTAAACTATTTAACTCATTAGTACATAGAATTCCATTTTTAGAGAACCTGTACCTAAAATTTAAAATCTGCCAACCATAAGATTATCATTAGCCAGAAAGGTCAATTAGAAAAAAAAGAATTAAAATTTTAAGAATACTTTATACAGTAATGGATTAATTTCATTTTTATTATTATCCTTGAATATATGATAAAATCCTTCAGGAAGAAACTGTCACTCTGGCCCAAAATGAGCTTGTAAATTAGTTTTGAATAAAACATATAACCTTCAATTGTAAATTAGTTTTGAATAAAACATGTAACCTTCAATTGTTAGAAAAGTTTTCAAAATGCAGAGGGTGGCTCAAAAATTTGCTTTACAGTTTAGATGAATAAACTTTATTATTTGCCATAAACCATGTATAATACAAAAATCTAGACTCATGATTACAAAGAGAAGCTTGGCCATTTGATTAGATTTTGTGGGTTGGAACACAAAATTTTTCAGCACCCCTTGTATTATAGATTTTGCAACTAGACAAAAAGAATCACAAATTACTAAATTGATATATGCTGATTTAAGGCTAATTTGCTGACTTTTTTTATCATAATAGATTAAAAAGAGATTCATTATTTACTAAAGAGTTCCTGTTAAAATTTGGATTTTACCACAACTCATGCAGATTAATGCTATTGCATTTCCAATTAAATTAATATCAAATAGCACTTTACATTGAATAAATAGATGAGAATCAATATGGCATTAGATCATCTTTGAACAGTCAGTGGATTCTTGGATCATTCCTCATGACTAATATTGTGTTTTTTTATTAGAGATATTTTTGGAAGCTATAATTTTTTTTTTTTTTCAACCAAGTTCACCCCATGCAAGGCAGTAAAGCCACTGAGACACAAGGGGTTACTGGATGTGGAAGAGTTAGAAACAGAGACATTGCTAAGGCATAAGAACAAAAGAAGAATAATCAGGAGGACAGTAGATAGTGATTGACATTGCATTTAAATTTTTGCAGATTGGCTGGAAAGCATGGAGCCAAAAGGGTGTTCCACAAGTGAGAAGTGCAAGAAAAGAAACTGTTAGCAAAGAGTTTATGGTTACATCTAACCAACTGAACAGTAAATTGGTGAGACCTCATCACCAGTCTAGTACTGGCACTTAAATTCAAAGAGACTAGACACCATATAGCAAAGAGCTCATCTGACCAATTACCATGAAAGTATTTATAGAAAAGGCAAAGACAGACAAATTTACAGTGGTTGGAAAGTGACTGAAGCCAAGATATCAGATCAGGACCAGTGATATTGCTGATTATTCTTTGGATTTTATCAAGAGGCTCTCGATAAATAGAAGGAGCAGTGGACCATATGTGGCAGCAATATTCTAAGTATGGATGAGTGATAGACTTATAAATATTTAAGATAGATCTAGAGAAAAATTATGTAGCATGACACAGTGAACTAACTTTCTTAGCAAATGACTTAGCAATGGATTCGATATAGTTTTTCCACTTCATGTCAGTCATTGACTCACTGAGAGAACAAAATTTCTCATTAACAAACAAGAGCCAAACAAAGCAATAATACAGTATGTACACAAGCTACAAGAGGCTTCCTGATTCTACAAATTTGAAAAACTTGGCACTGGAGAAATGGCCATCAAAGACAAGTTGATGTAGTTGAGATTAATTGAAAGTATGTGCGATGCTTCATACAAACACAAAACACAAACAAAATGGTCACAACTGAATAAAATGTCTTCGGATGCATCTATAGAGTTTCTGCAAGAATTAGAGTTAATTGAAAAATTCAATGCATCCTAGAGTAATGCCGAAGCATCCAGCATACCTAATTGTCTTGTACAATGCAAATAATGTGATAAAAAAAACATGAATGGAACAAGAAAAATGTCCAGCTTTAGGACAAGTATGCAGGAATTGAGAAAAGAAAAAGCATTTCCAGAGAAAATATAAAGGGTAGGAAATTTAAATACCCCTTCAGAAAAATATAGCTGCATTTGCAATACAAAGACATGAAAGGAAAAGTGCCAGAGAAAAAATTAAATTGAATTGAATGGTATAACTTTTCCTATGCAAGTAGATACTGGGAATGATGTCACCCTAATCCCAATAAATTTCTGAGAATGAATGGGCAAACCTAAATTAAAAAAGTTGGCTTAAACTAAAACAATTTGATGACTTTTTCATCAAAATGTTGTTTTGAAGGAAACATGCTCCGATTTGTTCCCTATTCCTAACATTGAAAACATGAGTTATCAGGAATTAAATACTTTGCTAAAATTGATCTCAGGTCTCCCTATGACCAGATACATATTGATGAAAAATTTAAAGAGATCACTACAATTAACTCTCCAGTAGGCTTACTCAGATGGAAGACACAGTGAAAATGTGCTAACTGGTGATGTTAAGAATATAATCATCTATCAAGACAGTATGTGAATTAGAATCTTTTTAAGGTTAGCCAATTTTTATACTAGATATTTGATAAAGCATATTGAATTGATAGAACCCTTTGCAGAGCTATGAAAAGAACAGCAAATTTAAATGAACTCAATGGCAGAATACAGCATGTGAAAATTTGAAGAAAGAACTTAAAAAAAAAAAAAAGCTGTTGTAAAAGTTTTTGATCCTAAAAATGAAGTGACTTTAACTACAGATACAAGTGAGCATGCTTTATCAGCAATTTTGTCTCAAGAAGGTCATCCTATAATGTACCTTTCTAGAAGGTTAACATCAGCCAAGGCTAACTATTCAAATATTGAAAAGTGTTGGCTATCACATGAAGCACAAATAGAGCTTGGCAATTTTTATTAGACAGGAAGTTTCTGCTTAAATATGACCATAAACTTTTAGAGTTTAATTTTAAACCCAGGATAGAGTTACTTAAAGATACATCTAGAATTTTAAGATGGTCATAAAACTCGTGAACTTTGACTTAGACATTGAATATGTGAAAAGAAACGCTATTTGACATGTAGATGCTCTATCAAGACGAAAGTTCAACAATGAGCCATTAGAAAGTTCAGACAATTCAGAAGATTAAATATTGCACTTGATTGAAACAGTTGTATTACCCTTAGATCATCTTGCATTTGAAACCTCACAGGATTTAAGCAAGATTGTATCTCTATAAAAGGCAGGATGTGTGTGTGTGTGTAACGAATGCATGGCTGCAATTTTTGATGGATTTGCACAAAAATTTACATGCGCATGCTCCAAGTTAGTGGGAAGGCCAAGACTGACTTTGCATTTCCCAACTACCATTGATAGTGGAAATAATCGATTTTTTCATGCTTCTATGGCAGTTTTCATGTAGTTTGCTGCCATTTTCTACTGGCCAGAGTGAGAGCCTATAGCTGGCTGACACAAATGTTAACTAGCATGCTAGCATGCAAAAAAAAATCGATAGCTGCATTCGTCACAAGTGGGAAAAATTTAAATCTGCATGGCACTTTACTCCAATTGGCTCATCGCTTGCTTAAACTCAACATTGATTCTGATTCCGCAGAACTGGGTTGGGTGTGAAAAAGTATTTGTTGTTAACATTCTTTTTTCATTCGGTTTTTCCATTTAAGAGTCCTTTTTTAAAGCTGATCATTTTGTGTTCATTTTGTCTAGTTCTTTTTTCGTAACAGATTAAATGTTTAGTATAGAGCTTAGAAAAAATTTGCAGTGTGAGATAGGCAAGAAGTAAGGCATGTAGCAACATCAGCACAGCAAAGGGCACTCCTTTAAAGGCAAGGAAGGGCAAAAATATTTTATGAAGTGATAATGATTACTGTATGAGTCGTACAATTTTTGAATCAAGCACGGGTAATGCCAGACCATGCTGCTAGTGTAGAATAAAAAGAAACAAATGGAGTGATTGTTCTAGAGTGGCAAGACCCTATAAAGAGATAAAGCACAGGTTACCTATAGAGAAGGGTCTTATATGCAATGGAAATGTTTTAATACAACTAGAGAGATTAAGAAAAGACATAATAAAAAGAGTACATGATGATGTTCTTTGTGGAATAACAGTAACAGAGAGACAATTAAAATTTGAAATGTCGTAGCCTGGTTATTCATGTGATGTAGAAAAATATGTATCAAAAATGCCCAAATGTAAGGAAATAAAAAACATTTGCCAAACCAAGATATTTCCATTGCCTAAAGAAAAAAAAAAGCCATGAGCCTGCATTTATATGGATCATGCACATGTTAAAGGCATAGGACTATTTTTAATTTTGGTCAAGTCATTCTCTGGATGACTTAAAGTGGTTAGAATTCAGGTAAGGAAGGCACCATGGTAAAGAAAATATTATGAATAAAAAACATTAGTCTCTGACAATGCACCAGAGTTTTATGATGAAACTTTGTGTTCATGGTTAAAACAAATTGAATGCCTCCCTTATAAAACACCATCATACAACTCATAATTGAATGGAATTGCAGAAAGAATGGTTCAGACAGTGAAAATGGAGTTGAAGACATTTTCCTCATCCACAGACAACATAGGTACCAACTGAGACTATTACTGAGTTAGAACTATTCCACATGCTAATAGAATGCAAAGTCCATCTGCATTTATGGAAAGAGGAATTAGATTGCCTATAACAATGTCCTAGTCAATAAATGGAAAAATATGGTACAAAAAAGACAGAGAATCAAGTCCTGAAAAAGCTAACTTTATTGCACAAAAGGAACATAATATGGTTTTATAATAGCAACAAGTGGACAGAATTTATTGGCTCATTCTGATCAAATATGACCTAGAACTGGCGATGAAGAAGTCAAGATGGAAGGAGGAGGAGAAACCTGAAAGGGAGAAAAGCATAAGTGCTTCTGATGGAGAAAGCAAACATAGTAGTAAAGAAACTATGGAGGATAGTTTGCATGAATCTGACATGGAGTTACAAGATAAGAATGAAGATGAATCCAGATCTAGATCACAATAAAAAGAACCAGGTTCACATCTCAAGAGAGAGAAAGATAAGGTCTTGTACTATAGGTCAGAGAAGTCACCAATCAATGATGGGCATAAAACCTCTTTGTTTCCAGAAGTTGTAGTGACATAGGCAAAATGGACTTCTATTTTGCACAGAGTCAAGTGACTACTAATAAGTCAGTCATCACTCAGTACAGGGGTAGAAATTTTATGTCACAGACTAGAAGAGATCACAACAGCTATTATATTGACTTTTCTCTTTTAGTATAATTTTATTCATGTTCTATGCATAAAAAGCACTTATATATAAACAGTTTTATCTTAGAACAAGAAAACCTGGTTGAATAGTTACTTTCATTCTTTTTATTCAAACATATTTTTTTAAATATTTAATATCCCTTTCTTTTTGATATTCCTTAAATTACTCATTTACTTTTTTCACTTATAAGAATAAACCACTCGATAGGAAATAATGATCACACTTAAGACAAAAGTTGCAGAAATGTGTATCAGCATCAAATTTTGATAAAAGCTATTACCACTTTCTTGATATTATGTGCTGAAAAATTCTCAACCCAACCAAAAAGGAGTTTTAAAAAATTATGTTTGTTCATTTGGTCAGATTTTAAGATGTACATCAAACTTTAGAACTTTTCAGCACTCCCTAAAATATTTTAAAGATTTTGAAAGATTGTGAAAAACTGAAAGAGTTAACCAATAACAGAAATTCAGATGGACTTTGATTTTCCATTTTGTTTTCTTAAGGGGTCATTTATTCAATGTTAATCAAATTTCTTTCACAAAATCTTCTTTTAAATATTGTTTTCCATTGCCATTGTGTAAGCTTTATCAGTTTTTTTGTTCATTGATTTTGTTAACTTTTTCTACTGTTTCAACTTAAAATTGCCAACAGTAGATTTTATTGCTTCTGAGAAATCTTTGCTTGAACCTTGCTTTCCATTATCATATACATATCTTGAAAAGAAGTTTTCAAGTTTTCATATTATTAAATTTGACATTATGTGGCCTATTGTTTTTATGGAATGCTGTCTTTTTATGAGCATATAAGAAATCTTATTCATTAACATTATTTTGCAGACATTTCCAATATAATTCAAACTGTTTACAAAAGTAACAAACTTTTTAATACTTTTACCTCAATCAGACACAAGTGATTTTTCTAATTACAAGATTTGTCAAAATTGATTCCATGTTTGCATCTGAATGTTTTAATATTTGTGGAATTGTAAAAGCTACTGTTTTTTTTTAAACCCTTTTTTCTCGAAGATTAAGAAACATAAATAATGAACTCAAACATTTTTTATTAACATGTTTATTGTTTTAAACAATAATAATAATAAACATGAAAATACTTGAGAGAGAGCAATTTCTTGCAAGATTTTCAGTTTTTATATTTCAAGTGTGATGATAGCTACTAAAGCTTTGAAATATAATAGTATGGACATTTCATATTTTTTAAGTTTTATTTGATATTCTAAAACTAAACTTTTGTTTTTAAAATTTCAACAATCATCTTTAAGAAAGCATGAAGAACATTTAAAAATAATATGAATTCTTTTCCAATAAAAACTATCTTCAAAGAGTTATATCTAATGTAAACTTATTGATATTTACTAATTTTAGCTTAGATCAAATAGTAGGGATGTAGACAAATAAAGATTGTGTTAGATTTATGTCCCAAATGATGAGAGCCTGCAGGCAAAAATATCAGCATTTGAAATTGAGGCTAAACTCAAATGCCAAAGTTAAAAATGAGCTCACACTCGATTTCACACCAGAACTGGGAAGCCAAGAGTGGGGTTGACTTGGGCTAAACTCTCAGCCACCAAATACAGAAGTACATGACCTAATAGCTACATCTGGTTTTGTAAGCATGGGAATGACAATCATGGGAAAGATAGATATAAAAAAAAACTTTAGAGAGGAGATGGAACCGCACTACAACCAGGCCAAAAGTAATTGAAGATGTATTGTAGTGAAATATAATGTAAAATTAAATACAAAAGATTCAAGTCTTGTGTTATTCATTAGCTCATATGTGTTATCATTTAGTTGGCAGCCCCACTTCATTACAAAATTAATTTGCTATAAAATTGTTTTGCAGGTAATCTGCAAAACAGATAATTCATCAATGAATAATTAATTATTAATTCTACCAAAATGTCTGCTTTGTTGATATATTCACTGCTCTGGTTGGAAATAAGTTTTCCTCTTGTGTAAATGAATACCATCAAATGGAATCTGGAGAATTATAATAAAATATAATGCTTTGCATTTATTTTGTTGAGAAAATCTAGTAGCATGAACTGGTTGCAATTGCTAGATGTTTATCAGAAGCTAGTTTTCCATATTGTTTTTAGTACTTTAGCTCCTTAGGAATAATATAACCAGTAGCCTTTTGAAACAAGAAGTAGCTGAACTGAGAAAATTATATTTAATTACGATTTAATTTATTTATTGGTCAGAAGAGACTCAAATTTCCATTTATTTTACTTTAATAAAAATGAATTAGTTATAAGAATTTGAATTTGGACACTTTGACGTGGTAATGGTTATCAAGCTAAAAATCAATTATGGCTGTGTAGTGAGTTCAATCCTCACTGTGTGCCCTATCTACGTTGCGTTTAGTAAATCGCCATAAAAATTAAGTTTTCTCTAAGTATCCTAACCTCATGAATGGAACATACATAGAATTGAAGAGTATCATTTTTAGTCAAATGTAAGTATTTACTAAACTTGATGTAAAATTTAACCGTGAATCAGGTATGACGCGTCTCGTTTCTGCGTTATCTCCCTTTGCTTCTTGTGCCTATTCTTAGATTCTGTGAATTGATTTAATTGAACTCATCTGTCTTCCACTCCTGTTATTGTCTTTAAAAGTCTTAGAGTCGATATGCACAACAACACCACTAACTGCTGCTAACATCAACAAGTGTCTTCAATAGCAACAGAATACCGAGAAATCCTAGAAAAGATCAGCATTATTTTTAGCACCTGTCTTTTCTTGTTTTATTCATTACGTACATTCCTAAAATATTTTTGGTTTCATTTCATTTCCTCCTTTTACTTAAAGGAGATAGAAATCGGATTTCGATTTTGTAGTGCCGTGAAAGACGTACTGAAGCGTTTTGCCTTTATTGACAGATTCAACAAGAAAAATTGCTAACAAACAACAAATGATTTTTCAAAAAAAAAAAGATAAAGCTATTTTCTTACTGTCATAAAAAGAACATGGGTACAACTATGTAAAATAAAATGTAATCACTTTTCATCAGTATTTGTTCCACGTGAAATAAAACAAAAGAAGAACTAAAAAAAAAAACACACTTTAAAAGAGAAGAGACAAAGAAGGAAGAATAGTTTGTTTTTAAAAAAAAAAAAAAAAGTTAATGTCATTCAATAACTAAAACTTCAATGATTTTGTTTTACATATTATGTCACTGATTACTGAATGGTTAACCAATTAGAAGAGAAAAATTAAAAGCTTTACGAAGCCTTTGGACACAATTTACTTTTTTGCCTTGTTTTTGTTGGCAACTTGTTTAAGAAAATTGACGAATAATATGAAGATGGGAAGAGTTTTTACAGGTACAAAAATCTATTGTAAATTTACTAATTTTTTTTCTGATGTTTATTGTTCTTTACCACAGGGATTTTTACTTTTCTATTTTTTTTATTGTAATTATCAGATTTTGTCGCTTTTTTTTTTCTTTTGATTATCACCAGTCCCCCACCCTGAAAAGTTGCTTGTTGTAATCAGTAATTTGCTTACAAAATTCTAAGGGTTAAAAGAAAAATTATTAAAAACAAAATATATCAGTGAAATATCGATCTTCTTGTCTTAAATGTTTCTGCTTTTGTATTGTATTGCTATATTCTTTGTCTCTTCCATGACTGCTGTTGCTACTGTCGCTGTCTGCTCGTGGCAAAGCGAGGAACTGTCCTCCGCTCTTTTCCATTTATGTTTCATCTTATTTTTCTTTGTGCATCTTATTCTTCAAACATGAAAAAATTATTTATAACTCAGTACGTATTGAATGCCATTTTCTAAGTATAACAGATTCTTTTTCTATCATTATTTTACGCAAAAATTAACGCAGACTTAAACAGGAAATTCGATTATTTTTAGTAAAACTATTTAAAACTGAACTTTTGTGTGCCAGGAAATGTTTTTATATAGAAAATTCAAAAATACAAGATGGTTCTTTTTTTCAGATATTAAAAAAAAAGGTGGGGAGTGCATGCAAAAAGTTGATTGCCTAAGTTCGAAATCAGAGTTTACAGACAATATGTATGTTGGTTTTAAAAGGTTAAATTATTGGGAAAAAAATATCTAATATTACTAAAGTAAAAACCGCCAAAACCCTAACTAAAATTCTTGGAAATCATATTTCCTGCAACCCAACACGCATACGTATTTCGCATAGCCAGGTCTTTTTTGAATATCTGTTTCATTGTTTAACAATAAGCATCTTATTCTTCTTGCATTATTTTTTTAAATGCTAGTAAAGAAAGAGTGGGACATTTATTTTTTTAAATTAAAATTTAATCTAAGAATTTTTACCTACGCTACATCGTATTTTTATTTTGAAAAATATTAAACACATGTAGCCATTTTAAGCTTTATGGCGGGAATTCATTACCCGTTTAAATACACTTGCGTTCTTGTGTGTAAAAACAAGTTGGTCATTTAGGAAAGAAATAAAACAAAAAGAAACTGGATAAATTTTCAAGGAAAGTAATCTGCGTTGGGTATGAAAAGATTGGTAAATTTGCTTTTTAACGCCCAAGCGCTAAATATCTCTTAAAATTTTCACAAATTGTTATAATTCCGTGTAAATGTACATAACTCGAAATAACAATTACACTTTGATAAAACCCAGTTATCGACAATAAAAGTTCGAACTCAGTCGCGTTTAGCCGTTGGCCATTACTGGCCTTGTTTATTCAGCGCGGAACATTTTGCGCGCGAAGGCTTAATTAAGGGCCTTTTTACTGATCTTAACTGAACTTACTCGTCTAAAATTACAGCGCATTTAAGTTATGTCGTAAAGCGATGACAAGTGATTTTTTTCTCAAATGTTTTTTTTTTTTTTATAGTAAGTACATTTTCATTAGAATTATGACGATTTGTGAAAATTTTAAGAGATATTTAGCGCGCGGGCGTTAAAAAGCAAATTTACCAAAAGATTTCTAACACTAAAGTAACAAAACAAAAAAAAAATATTTATTTTTCCAGGAAAGCGTGGCATAAAAACTGAAAAAGATTTAAAAATTTATTGCAATCCTGATGGAAACGCAGAGCTAGTTTATATAGACTCCAAAAAAAAAAAAGCTATATTCACATTTAAATCACTGTTTTTTAGTTTTAACTAAGCAAGCAGATGGTATTTTTTCTTAAAAAGTAAAAATTGCAGCAAGTGTCAGATCATACAAGTTCATTTTATTTAATCATGGAGTACTCTTGCATATATTTTTTTTTTTTTTTTCCAATTTGTGCCAGATATCTTCTTACTGTTGGTTACCTGCAGCTTTGCTCACAAAACCCAAGGCCTGGAGATATGGATTACCAGAAATAAATTTTCTTGAATCAATACAGTCTGTTGTGAAGCTGACTCCAAACATTAAGTGTTTCATTCATGTCTTTGGCATTTTAAAAATGGCTTTGAACTTGTGAAAATTCTATTTTTATTTTTACTTTCATATTATTCTATTTATTAAAATAATCAAACAATTTTTAAACAACATAGAGACGCGGAGCTTTAAAAAATTTTTAAAGCTCTGTCTTTTTTAAATTAAAATAGGTACCTGCATGAGATTGCTAAAAAAAGAGCATAGCCAAACTTGCCAAAAACAAAATTTTATCGTCTAAATGTTTGTTATTATTAAAAGGAAAGATCAAAGTATTTGGGGGGTGTTTTTCTTACATTTTTTAATTGTTCCTGTCACGTCCAAAATTTTCATTAAAATCTTTTTTTTTTTTTTTTGTTTTTTTTGAGTCAGCAAAATTGACAGATAATCAATCATATCAACCATTGTTTTTTCCATTTTATAAAAAAATGAAAATCTCTGTTTGAAATTCTTTTAAAAATCAATTATCATTTTTTCAAAACTTATTTTAAGAAAATCAGAAATTATAATGTCTATTTAAAATATTTTGAAACCAGCATTATTTAGTTTCTGCACCAAAAAGGTGTAGTTTGAAAATTAAACAAAGCAGGTCATAACATTTTGCATCATTTGACAGGTGATGGATGACATTGACGGAACGTGAGGATAATTTGTTCTACAGAAGGAGAGAAGTGAAGTTATTTAGATTTAAGTGAACAAATTATTTACCTCATTATTTTTAAGGAAAACTTTCAGTGCTCTAATTTTTTTTATTTTTTTGTACTTAGCTTTCACCTTTATATTTACGATGCTTTATGGAAAATATAAAAAATTAAAATAAGACTGTTGAGAGTGAGATTAAATTTCATAAGAAAAGTATCTAATTAATTTATTGGTGCTTTTCTTATGAAATTTTATCAGAGGTGTACATAAAATTATAGTATTTTATGTACATTTATTACATTTTACTGTGTTATTTGTATTTCCATTCATTTTATTATTAATTTTGATATTTCATTTATGGAAAAATGTCATAACTGAGATTAATATAAAAATAAGATCATATAAATTTCATAAGATGATACTGATACTTGTAGGTACCCTTCTCAGTTGAAATTGAAAAATCAAATTAACTTCTCCACATGTGTTTCGCAAAAGTAAAGGCCTTAACGGTGGAGAACAATGCTTAACTCAAATAACGCAACAATTGTATTCTAGTTAGTCTTCCGTATTTTATAATTACAGCCGAATTATAAACACAAAATTACATTTCTTAATTACTGTGGGGTTTTCTGATTAGTCAAAATGATACAATTTACAATGTGGTAAAAAAAGATCTCATAAGGACACTTAGGAAACTTGATGCAGCTTTTAACTAATTTTATATTTTAACTAATTTTATATTTTAACTTAAATCTAAAAATCTATTATAATTAAAGAAATAACAAATAATTGTATTCAAAATTCGTTTTTCATAAAAACTTTTTGCTTTCAGATAATATTGTCAATATTCATAAAAACAACTAAAAGCATTTGAAATTAAATATCTTTGTTTTGTTGAGTTTTGTATGTTACAATTCAGAGCTGATTTTCAGGTAGTGGGGGTCCAATTAAAAAAAAAACAAAAAAAAACATGATTTGCATTCCTCAAAGCCTTGTGCTTTTAACTATTGTAATCACTAAACTGTATTCGATCACATTTCTAGAGTTTTCATAAAATTAGTTATGTGCAGGGGTAATATATAAAAAAAATATTTCTGCCATGACTTAAAAAAAAACAAAAAAAACTTATTTATAATAATTTTGACCATCTGTGAATAGATTCTGAAAGTTTCATTAATATCCAACAATTATTTTTATTTTTGCAAGATTTTCCAAATTAATGTCTGTCATAAAAAAAAAAAAAACATGCTAAAAATTGTCTGTTATTTTACTAGTTCTGGTGATACAAAGAGAAACAGGGTTTTTTAATCAACATTTAGAATGTTCTAAAAAGAAGGAAAAATTTTTAAAAATAATTAAAAAAAACTTTGATCTTTCCTCTTAATAATAACAAACATTTAGACAAAATTGTTTTCATCAAGTTTAGCATGTTTTTCATCATGCTATGCTCTTTTTTTTAGCAATCCCATGGAGTTACCTAAATTAAAATGATAATGTCTGCATGTAAAACAATAAGTAATAAAAAACAAATATTTAAAAACGGGGTATCAAATTTTTTGCTTTCATTTCAGAAAAAAATATATCCATTTTTGGTGGTGCATAAAAAATGACTATTTTATATGGCAACCTAATATTACCGTTACATCCAAACAAAGTCTGAACAAAAAGTCTCTGGACTGTTGCTATGGTAATGGAACTAGAGTATGTAGAGGGAAGTTTTTTGGCACAGATTGACCTTCAATTCTGTCATACATGCACACTAAGTTATAACGTTCTCGCTCACTTCCATTTTTTATATCGGTGCTTTGAAAGAAAGTTTGTAGAGTGGTTGTTTCACCATAGCACAACAAAAGAGGTTCCATCAGTGACCATCACAGAGAATCTGTATCAAATTTTGCCATAAGTTTGGTGATACCCGTGCAGACACCCTATGAAAAGTTGCAGAAAGTGTATGGAGAAGAGTATATGAGCTGGACACTAGTGTACAAGTGATTCTAACATTTTCAAGTTGACCAACAAAATGTCAACTGACACACATTCTGGGTTACCCACAAGCAGCAGAACTGCTGAAAATAATACAGATGTGCATGCATCTGTTCAAAAAAACCATCAAATCCTCATATGTGAGTTGTTGGAGGATAGGAACATTAGTTATAGTTCAGTTCATTCTCACTGAAGATTTGGGTATGAGACTTATGTCTGCTAAGTTTGTGATGGATTATTAAAGGAACTCATTACTATAAATGCTGAAATGTTTTCAGGCCAATCCACTTCTTAAAATCAATGTTTTAATAACCAAACTAATTTTAGAATGTAGATAAGGCCAAAAACTTTTAAGCACCCCCCTTCATTCAACCAAGAAAGAAAAACAGTTGGTTTCTATCCAAAACTTGAAATTATTTAATTATGTCTTAAGTTGTTGTTTTGTTTTTTGTTTTTTTTATACAGTAGTTATTGAGTACTGACTGTTATTTGAATCCAGTTTTTAAATTTCAGTTGTTGGTGCTAAATATAGTACAAGAACCCAAGATTAAAGAAGTGCTTTTTGGATATTAATTACATGTTCAAGCAAGAAAATACCTCTAGTTAAAGACTGAAAAAAGATTTTTCTCACTCTTAAAAAAAAATCATTGTTCAAAAATAAAAACCTTAGATGCAAAGAGAAAACAGCTATAAATATTTATATGTGTCACAGCATGTTTTTATCTAACTATAACTATCTTAAAGCCACAATTAGAACCAATCACAAAATTTCAAGATGACAGTTCTTTCTGTAGCACTGAAAAGTTGAAATATAAACCAAATCAAATCACATTGGAAACAAAATTAAAAGGAACTTCAACATTTCCCATTTTCATATGTATTCCTTCAATCTGAGCATTTACCCAATATACTCAGTATCAATCAACTGTGTTTTTCTTGGCCCTAAGCAGGTTAGAAATATAAGCAGATGATCTCTTAACTACTTCTTCATGCATGGCTGGTTTCTCTGCAGTAGCCTCTTTTGTTTGTTACTCTTTCAGTCCCATCTACTTCTAACTCAGAGGTGTCAGCTTAGATCCTTTTGACCAGGCTCAGATTCGGGCACGGACATTGGTTTTGAATAATATCAAAAGTCTCCTTGTGTCAATTTTTTTCATTGGCCAAAATTAATTTATTTTCCGACGTTCCATTCTTTTTCATTTTTTTGTTTTTAATAACAGGAGTTATGCATGGAGCCTCTCAGATTTTTGTTAGTTTTTAGTCATAAATTAGTAGGCTCTGTCCCTGCTTAATTTCCGGCCTGGTTCAGTCTTTTCTTCCCTTTTTTTTTATTCAGGGGTTGTCTTCTCGTTAGTTGAGAGACGTATAGAATGAGAAGTTTAAATGGATAGAGATAGAAAGTGATAAGGGTTTTAAAGGAAAGTGCAAATGCCTTATTCAAATTTGACTTCTTTTTATATATTTTATTTTTATTGGGACTCACTACAAGCTTAGTTCAGAGATGCATTTATTTATAAATTCTTTACACAAAAATAAAATTAATACTTTAATCCTGTCTCTTAAGTTTTCTTGAGAAAATTATTAAAATATTTATATTATACATATTATATTTTTCATGTATATGTTTCATCAGAAATGTTCCTGATGATTGCTGAACTAATGTTTCTCTATCCTATCAACATTTTTTCCTCATTTATGAAATTATGACAATAACTCTTGAAAAATAAATTTGTTTTCGCTTCCGTTGCTTTTCGGAAGCGGGAATAAATGTCTTCACAAAATTAAGCTTCGCAATTTTGATAATCGTAATTTTGGCGTTCGTTCCTCAACTGATGTTTTGACCTTTACTAAGTCCATTATTTATTCTCTCTTTACACGTGAAAAAAAAAATAGATCACCATTTCTAACCTTGCAACCCATTTCGTTAGGCTATATTGAATATGATACTCACTGGATGCTTCAACATTTGTCCTTGTGCCATACTATGCTAAGAAGTCCTATCAAAGCCAATGATCCATTTCTGTAAGAAAATCTCATTATTTTACTGAAAATCAAATAAGCATAAACTAAACAGAAATGGAAAACCTTATCACTGGGACAGAGATCTGTGTACACATTCTTTGTTTTTTCTTCTTTTTTTTTAATTTTTCCTTTCTTTTTCTTTTTTTCTTTTGAGTGTTTATGAATTGAAATGCTATGGAAATTTTAATGTAATAGGTAAAATGTTCCTCCTCCGAAACCCGGATTCTCTTGCCTTTTAATAATTTAGGTACCTTCATGGAAAATCGATCTTAAGACTTAAAATTTGTAGTAGGTCAATCTGTGAGCTTTAGCTAATGAAAATCTCATTTTTCTTAGGCTTTTCATACCAATCCAATGTATTAGTCAGCAGTATTTTATTGTCTTGCAAAATTGTCTCTCACATTAAGCATTGAATAATTTATATCTTATTTTGATATCATCTTTTTTTTTTCATTTTTTTCTTTTGATTACTACCAGGACCTTAAATGTTTTTGCGTATTATTCTTATTTTTTCACGTGTAAGATCAGAATGAATATTGGGCTTAATAACCAACAAATCTTACACTTCTACTCGAGATTTATAGCAGCAATTGTGGCACAAAGCCAAAGGAGGAATAGGTTGCAGCTGGTCGTCACTATCTTCTTTACCTTCCTTGCTAATCCGATTCACGACCCATTCATTCGTTACAATTTACTGTTGTTAGTGTTACACATCCACCATAAAAATTCGCCCGTCATCATTCAATCTTTCACACACCACAATACCGCATACGCAGTGGGGAAACCTATTAAAAACACTCCAATGATATAAAAATTAAAGTCCTACTCAAAAATTAAAGCTAAAACAATAGTTAAGAAACGAACGCCAAAATAAATTTTAAATTATCAAAATTGCGAAGCTTAATTTTGTGAAGACATTTTGTTTAGTTTACACTTCCGACCAGAATGAAGGCGAAAACAAATTTATTTTTCAAGATTGTCATAATTTCATAAATTATGACATAAATGTTTATTTGCGTCACAAAAAGTAGGAAGTAGATATTTTTTTTCACCATTGTGGCATTTGAAGTATTTTGGTAAGAATTGTTTTCAATTTGACGTTTTTTCACCTGTATTCCGTTTCTTTTTTTTTTTTTTATCTTATTTTAATAGAAACTCCTCTTTCTTCCTTCCTTCTCTCAATTTCACCGAAAAAAATCTTTAGGGATATCACAAGGCGATTATGGATCCCCTCGGGATATCACGAATTTTATGCTCACTCAATGGACTACTGAACATGATTTTTTTTTTTTTTTTTTTATTGTAACCAGACCCCAAAAAAATCATTTGAAATATTATTACGGAATATTTTAAATCATAATTTTTATTTGTAGTTTAGGTTTATATTATTAATTCTCGACTCTATATACATTCATTATTAATATTATTAACACTTTGGTTTGGTGGAACACGAATTGTACATTCATAACACTTTCGGTCTGCCTTTATTGTGTATGTGTCTACGGTGCCTAAATTAAATTATTTACTAAAATAAATAGAAGCAGAAATCTTTAAAAATTAACACCTGATTTTAAAAACGTATTCAATTTGTTTTTAAAGATTTCTGATTCTTTTTTTATCTGATCTTGTCAAATGAATATTTTTATAGATTCTAAAAAAAAATGTTGCTTTGATTTTTTTTATAATGTATAAAATAAATTTCGCTAAAACAAGTTGGAGTATAAAAAAAAAGTGATAATTTAAAAAAAAATGAGAATTCAATTTTTCACTAGTAGCAGCAAAACATAAAATTTAAAAATTAATTATAACATGAAAAAGTGGAATAAAAATAAAATTAAAAACGAATTCAGTTGAGAAATAGTTTTTAAAATTTACATTATTTACATTCGGACTGTTATCCTCATCTTCATTTACCATATTCACAACATTTCGGCTGTTGTACATTCTGGCATTCTTCAGGTGATTGGAATTTCGAACTGAACCATTTATTTTGTCTGCCAGGGTAGATTGTTCTAGTTCCATGTTGTGAATATGGCAATGAAGATGAGGATAACAGTAATGTAAGTAATCATAATATCTCATTTCAAAGATATAGACAGATAGTTTCTAAAAGTTCAAAATAACTATCACATTTTAGTCGGTTGACCCAATGATTTAACCATAATTTTCAATTATTTATTCATTTACAAGTCTTATTGGTTGTTTTTTTCTTTTAAATAAGTCCTTTTAGTTTTCTATCCCTGGGATTCCAACATTTTTTCTTTTGGTTCTCTTCATGCTTTTTCTTATGTATGTAATTTAATTGATTTATTTTAATAATTTAATAATTAGATTTTAATTATTTTCAAGTATCAATATTTTAATTTGTATTTCACAATAAGAATTTCAATTTTTTTGTAGTTTTCTGTTTTCATAATTTTAAAAATGTGTGTTGATTTAACATTTCTGGTAAATGATGTCAAGTAGAAATGCATGTTAAAAATAAAGTTTAAATTTTACAATACAAGTAGAAACCAAAACAATAAGCAAGTTTTATTTTGAAGCAAAGATGTTATGGCAAATTGTTTGAACTGCATATGCAAATGAAGAATTATATTTTTTTTTTTTTTATTTATTGACAAGAAAATTTTTATTTTTTAATTTGTAAATGTCCAAAAATATTAAAAATTGATTAGAATATGAAGATAGGTAAATACTTTCCTTAAATGAAAATCAGGAAAGTTAAAAAGGTAGCGTTGTTTTACTTTGTGCTCTGATGTGCTTTTGTCATATGGCAGGCTGGTTGAATTAAATGCCTAACACAGGAGTTAACGATTGCCAATGAGGATTTAGCTTTAATGGCTAATGCCCCCTGTACTATAAGTGCAACTATTATTCTCCTCATTTTAGAGGGGAGAAGTTACTCAGCCCCATGGATTCCAACCCTGCGGCAACACCTTCCTCATCACACTGAAGGGGTTGGATTGGTGTAATACCGATTCCAGCTTAACAGTGGTCATGAGGGCTGGGTAAAAACTTATTTTTGTCCTTGGCTCATATATATAATTATGTGCATGGTGCTCCTCGTGTTAAAACGACTTTGTGTCATATCCAGCCTTGGTGGGGAGGCCAGGTAAATATACCTGGTTGAATTATGTGCATTTTTAGACCATATATTTGTTTTAATAATTTTTTTAAGATGTTAGCTCTGAAAGTAATGTTTCCTTTTTTTATTGTTTAGGATAATGACACCCAATGCAGCTAGTGATTGTATGATAGTATAGAGGTTGAACCTTCACACCAATAACCCATCATTTTCTTTTTTCCTTGCTATCTGGCCTAAAAGTGCCAACACAACAAGTGTGTTATTGAATTCCTCTACACAGAAAAATGTGCATTCATTGACACTTTCTAAGCTTTTATGTAGATCAAACAATAGAGGTGAGTACAGTTAGGTTGTAGCTGTTACATTTTGGTTGTGGCAATACTAATGTGTTTGACAATGAGTGAGACACACAAGCTGTTGTTCATCAGTGGTGAAAATGCATAGCCTATGGAAGTGACTGCATGAAAAAAAAATGTTTTGTAGCTAAAATTTGCTCTCTTGAACAATATTGTTATATCTCCAGTGTAGATTTTATGGAAATAAACACAAGGCATTACTTTTAAACTGACTTTTTTGTAATAATTCTTTAAAAGAAAATGTTAAATTATCTTGCACTTCTTGCTTGTGGAACTTGCTTCAAGTTTCTTGTTTTCCTGTATATTATGATCTTCAAAAATCTAAATGCAATGTCAATCATCATCTTCTGTCTCCTTGAATCCTATTCCTTTATTGTCCTCTCTCTCTCTCTCTCAATAATGTTTTCTCAGTTTTGTTTCACTCTCATTAACCCCCTTGTGTTATGGGGGTTATGAAGTTATCAATTATGGATGAGTTGTTTATCTTACGGCAATGTCCGTTCCCACCATGTATCGATATAATTGATTTGGGTGTATATTAGCCTTGTTTAATGATTAAAAGAAAATGCACAAAATGTTGAAAAATACAAAAGAAATCTTTATATATCACAATAAGGACACAGAAGAATAAGGTGAAAGTTGAAATTTCAAGAGTTCAAGTGTAAAAATACTGCTATATAAGAGAGTGAGAAAGAGAAAGAGTCAAGGAAGTAAATATATTTATGTATTCATATGTATGTATCCAAATATAGTAGCTGCTGCTTGACCACATGGTGAAAGAAGGTATGTTTGTTTTCACTGTAGCAAAGATGGGTTTGGACCATTTAAGGTCACCAGCTAGCTGTGTGCAAATGTCATATTTTGTCTCTGGGTATGTTACAATGACTACAGCATCAGAGAATGGACAAAATGAATTTATTGACTCTAATTTTAGTTGATTTTCCATCTGTTTATATAGACAACTATAGATCCTCTTTGAAAAGTTGATCACTTCTCATTGGCTGGTTATGAAAGCTTTCTGATTATTTGGTCAAATTCCCTATTTTTAAAAGTGGGGAAAATTTGGTCTCCATATTATTATTTATTTCTTTTACATTCTGGTTGTGAAAGCTTTCTGATTGGTTGATCAAACTATGTCTTTGTTTGCCTGTCAATTTTTATTATTCATCTATTTTTAGGGGTGGTAAAATTTTGGTTTTCTTATTTATTTTTTATTTATTCTCTATCACCACAATTTCTTAGTGACTTTGTCCCCTTGCATAAAATGATTAATAAAAAAAAAATAAAAACAAAATGATACCTATGTTAATCAAAAATGTAAAATCAAATCATGTGGAAAAGCTTGTATTTGATTCAATTTCACCAAAGAGAAAAATGTTTAAATTTTGGATCACTTAAACAAATTCAGAGACAAAGGTGAAACTTCACTGAAATGAAGCACTTTTTTTTCTAGAAGTAAAAATTAAAATAGCATCTGAATTGAAAACTATGTACAATGAGCTTACAGAAGCATTAAAAAATATCTTTGTTTAGAGACTTAGCAATATTTTCCCTCTTCACAGAGGATGAAAATAAAGCTTGGCTTAATCCAATTTGGTTTAATAGTTTCTTTTCAAAGCATTTAAAACACTTGCTGCTTCCTCTAGCCACTGTACTGAATGCTAACTGGTGTAGGCAAATTCATCCATGAGATTTTTTTTTTTTAATAGAAAAAGCAACTCTCATCTATTTTAATTATTGTCTGCTGCATGTTGCCATCTAACACCACCTATCTGCTGAAAAATTACCCATCAGCAAAGATCATGATTGAAATTATTCTAATCTATAATGGAATGATTGAATAACTACTTTGACATGATTAAAAAGTTAGAATATGTCTGAATTTTTTAGATAAGGAATTACCATTATATACTGATTTACTTGGACTAGTGCCCTCACTCTGAAGGATGTTTCTAATGTTGATCATCTCCTGGATTACCACTCAGGAGTTTTACTAGATATTTTATTGTAAGTAGGGCTAATATTACTATATATTTTATTTTTTTAAATGCTAACATTTATGATCTCTTTACCTGGTTTCTTCTTTTGCTTTTTTTTTTTTTTTTATTAAACACTGCTAGCAATTAAACTAAATACTTGACTGTTTTTTTTTTTTTTTTTTTTTTATCAGTTAAAATTGTATCACAAAAAGGCTTATTGATTTTGTTTTGTCTTTTTTCTCAGATTAAGAAACAAAACAAACAAAATTTCCACTATTATTTAAGAATCAGCATAAACTGTTTTGAAAGTAAGCTGAGGTATTTTTCTAAATTTCTCATTAAAATTTGTACATTTTACGGAGATATTGTGTGTGTGTGTTTTCATTTTTGAAAAATAAAGGTGTATCGTGTGTACTGTAACAGTTTTAAGCGAGAGTAAGTACTAAACATTTCTGCAATGAAATCTTTTATGAAATTTTAGTTCAAAATCTATTGATTCTTAAAATTCTTATAGTTATAAAAAAAAATCCATTATTTCTACCCTATTCAAGAGAACATGCTTTGATGGTCAGCTTAAAACAGAATTTGATTTAATCTTACATTTTCCTTTTTTATACATACACATATTTAAGTATATTAAGGTAGCAAGAATTCATCCAAAGAAGTTATGTTAAATTCAACCAACAATTTTTTATTGTATTTTTCCAATTTTTGAATAAGGTATTGTACATTAATAGATAGAACTTATTGGTTAAATTTAACAAAACTTGTTTATATATATATAATTAGTGGCAACTCTAGGTCATCAATGTTTGTCGGGATCATTACAATCTTTAACTAAATATATTATTTTTATAACTTAGATGCTAAAATGATTTCTTTACTCTAACTAAAATAGATCATTTTTAGAAATCTCTGTGCATGAAATTAAAAAAAATACATGTTGGTATTTTAATATTAATTCTAATAATTCTATAAAAATATTTACTTTAAAAAAATTTTCAGACATGTATAGAAAAAAGGAGTCAAGACAAAGTTTGTGTTTTAAAAATAACATGTATCTATCTTGAGTGTGCGTTTGCATATATGTCTATGCATTAGTGTGTTTATGTACTGTTGACTGATATATTTTTTCAACACTTACCCCAGTCACATTCCTCACCCCAACCTTCCACTTATTTTTAGCTCAGGCTAAATTTAATTTACCCTTTCTCAAAAGATACATTCTGCTAAAAATACTGTATAGAATAAATGAGTTAAAAATGACATTTGAAAACAAAAAGTTAAAATAAAAATGTGTTCTTTGAAATACAGGGCATACAAGTCATTAGAGATTTTTAAAAGATTATTTATAAAATTAAAGCAAGAAATACATTGCCTATTAAATATGTCTCTAGCTCAGATAGGGCTAACACCAACTGGATGCATTAATTTTATTTCATTTTTTTTTTTTTTACTTACTTTCTTTGATTTTTTTTCTTTCTTTCTTTATTATGAACAACATCAACAAAATTTATTTCAGTCAATATTTTGAGGCACAGAGTTAAAACAATTTTGTATCCAGCTGAAGTAAAGAATGAAAATGACACACTACAAAAAATTTGGATGCTTTAAAATAGATATAATTGAATGTTGACTCACTCGGGCTAAGCCTGACCCCTGGAGTCGCTACTGATATATATGTATATATATTCACTTTTTACATATTCATTAAGGTAGAAGGGAGATTTTAAAAGGTTATGGGAACCAGATATTAAAAATATCACATGAAGGAATTCATGCAATAAAATAAAATTGTGACATTAATTGAAGAATCCTGTATTTTCTATTTTCTGTACAATAAATGATAGTTAAAACCATTTATAGATTAAGAGAATATTTATATTCCTGAACTCAGAATTTGTTTACTCTTTTTTTTCTATTCTTTAAATTTTTAAGATCTTCTGTCAAAATTAACTATGATAGTAACAGCTTTTTGCTGCTATTAATTCATATGAAAGTCTTTTGCACAAATGCACACTCACTGACTCTTCTTCATCAATTATCAGTGATGAGATCTTTTATCAAAAAAGCAATAGAACAGAATGCAGAATGCAGAGGATTGTTATCCTCTTTTCAAGAGTATTAGTGTGAAGTGAATATAAACAACTTTAGCTGAAATTCAAATCTTGGTTTATTAATTCCATTTTCCCTTCTGATAACTTGTCACTAACTACTTCCTCATAGGTTTTCTATGAAATCAGAAATTTTTAATGTTAAGAAACCATTCAGATTAACTATACAGTTCATGTAAATTTCAATTAAGCTCATATTTTAAAGCTAATCATATCATCAATCATTAAACTAACATTTCTAAGAGCTAAATAAATTGTGTGGAATGTTTGTTGATGTTCTCACTCAGTCCTAAACTGCAAGCTGGAACAAAATTAATGACTCTTTTGAACCTCAAACTAAAATGTCATAATTCAGTTCAAATATAATTTTATTAGTCAATGTAAGTGCCATTAGAATTAACACAATATTGTCAGTGATCTGGCAATGAATTTAGTCTTATCACAATAAAACCTGGAGTCACAAGAAAGGCATTTTCCATCTGATCTACATTGGTGTACACCTGCTGGTGTATATATGCATTTAGTTACCCAGATAAAATGGCAATTAGGAGAGACAGATTTGGTAAATAGGGAGGGTGTTGTAAGACAGATGCCTAACTACAAGTTTTTGCTGTATGACTCATGAAATACATGGTCTTGTATTATCCTGCAACATGATAGATCCTTTCTATTTGTCACTACTTTCCAAAATGTTTGTGACTTGTGATACATTTCCATATCATGCTAATGATGTAATGATCTAAATCAGGTGTAACACTCTAATGGATTACTCCATTACAACACCAAATGATCAGGAGAATCCTTTAGGGCAAGAATTTGGTTTGGGCAAGGTTCAGATGGAGAAGCAAGTTTTTTAATTCATTTTTAATTTTTAAATTAAAAAAAAATGCCATGTTTCCAAAACCACCTGTTTATCAACAATAAGCAAATGATCAAGAAAAGGGTCATTTCTTAAATGACCAAGCAAATTGCAACAAGTATCAAGTTGTAAGTTGCTATCAGTCAAATTATGGGTTTCCTACACTTCTGCATTTCCTACACTTTGCTGATTTGTGCCACATGTCTTCTGACTATTTCATGAACTGCCTCCAGATTTGCTCCTAATGCTGCCCAAATGTTTGTTTTTAGGCAAGTCTCCATGATTGACCTCAGTTCCTCATTCATGTCAGCTGATGACTTGCAATCACAAACTGTAGATCACCAGAAATTAATATTTGGAACCAACACTGTATTGTCTGTTCTAAAGCTGACACCAGTCTCTGAACACTATTGATATTGTGAAGGATGTCAGCAGCATAATGGCATTATACTCATGGTGTATAACAATACAAAAATTATCTTTGATTTGATTCTCTATAAAGACAAAATAAAAGTAATGGAAAATTGAAAACACCTAAAAGATGCAGGGATTTAAAAATGATATCTAAAAAGTCATTTATTTTGTTGCTATTTATTAGCAACTCCAAGGTGTATAAAAGGATAAGCTGCTTGCTTATATTGTTCATCTCGTATATTATTATAAATAAATTAAATCCAATCATTTGTGATCCTTGTCAAGAAATTAAGTTTAAGATATAGCAAACTTAGAGAATTATTTTCATTGTCCAATACCTTAACTGGTGCATGACAACAAAGAATATCCTGTTATAGCACTATCAATAATTAATTTTATTGATATCATGGACAAAAGGCATACCAGTAACAGCTGTCATGCTTTTAATTTTATTTTGAAAATAGGCTAGTTGTTATTGTGAATTAGTAGAACAGTGTTATTGAACTGCTTCGTCTGTCATACTAAAACTTGAAAAATATTTTAACATATGGTCAATTCAGATAAGTTCAGAGATGCAAACTCATTGCCAGAGTGTTTTTAGTAGGGATGGTAGCCATAAGTCAGAGAGCCACAAATAGGAATTTGCATACTATGAGCCCAAATTTCAAATCAGACATACCAAAATCAAACAAATGCAGAAATTTAAATACCTAAGAAGTGTTTTAACAGAGGACTGAAAGTGCAACACTAAAATCTAAAGACATATTGAAATAACCAAGGAATTATTCCAAAAGATAAAGCAGATTACTAAAAAATAGAAAAACTTCTCTAGAAAAAAGGAAAAGACTACTAAACTGTTATGTGATATCTGTCCTCTTGTATGGCAGTAAGTACTGAACAATCTTTTCAAAGATGAAAAGGAGACTTAAAGCAACAGAAATGGAGTCCTACAAAAGGATGCTGAAGATACCATGGACTGAACATGTGAGCAATGACAAAGTTTTAGAGAAAATTGAAATAAAAAGGAAACATACTTAACACCAGGAAGAGACAGTTGAGGTTTCTGAGGCACATAATGAGGAAGGAGGGCTTGGAAAATCTGATACTCACAAGACAGAGGGACAAGGGAAAATGATACTTAGTGTGCTTGAGTAAATGGATGGCAGAACAGGGTTTAGGAGCAATAACAATGATAAAGTTTATTAAGAGCTACAAGGGACAGCATGTTGTGGAGAGCCACAATCGCCTATGTCCTGAAGGGACATGGAACATAATGAAGAAAATTAATTCACAACATTTTCACAAGTGATGCCAAATAATTTTGTGGTGGGGAACCCTCTCTTGGCAGTGGGCCTAATGAGAGTCTCTCTCTCTCTCATCTGTAGTACCATTCACTCTGGTTTTTAGGCTAATCCTTGATTCAGTTTCCAAGGCAACTTTCTTAATGTTTCACCTCCTTCACTGGGATTTTTATTACAGTTAACAGTATAAAAACCTTAAAAAGCACTTGAAATGTTTTTGTGTTTTTTCTCACATGTGCATTGATAATGATGGGAACAAAACACTGGCTTGAGATTTACTGTAGGCATGTTTCTATACAATATAATTTGGTATATATGCCCTTGAGAGGCGGGGCATATCTACAAAATTTACCAGCCAACTAAAATTTTTGAATATGTTTTATTGAAGGAATATCAGAACTTTCTATTTTCTTTTCTCATTTATCACTCCCCACCATGCCTAGATACCCAAGTATTTCCTGACTGATTTAGGGTACTTCCTGCTAAGTCAATAATTATCACCTCATTGATCTACTGATAAATAGAAGCAGGCTACTTTCTGCATACTGATTTCAAAAGTAAAAAAAAAAAAAAAAAAAAGATCACTACAGTTTTTTTTCTTTTTTAATCATTTCACCCCAAGCAATGCAATAAAGCCACTAAGATGCAAGGGGTTAACAAGTATGAAAGAATATGAGAAAAAAGTAACATTATTAAGGTGTGAGAAAAATTAAAAGTGCAGGAATTGAGAAGATAATGATTGACATTGCATTTCAATTTTTGAAGATCAAAGTTGACTAGAATGTGAGAAGTGCAAGTGAAGAAACTGTTAGCATAAAACTTATCTAGTTATATCTAGCAATTTCAACTGTAAAATGATAAGACTTGGCTGCCAATCTAGTAATGTACAGTGGAACCTCGATTCATGAATTTAACTTGTTCCTGAAAGTTGTTCATAACCCGAAATGTTTGTAAACCGAAACTGTTTTTCCAGTAGGAATCAATATAGAGAAAAAAGTCACAGTACAATAAAACTGGAAAAGAAAAGCACACCACATCACACAAATGTATACAACACAGCAGTTGACTTGGAAATTATTCTGTTCAGGTTAACTCAGTTCAACAATATTATTCAAGAACCAAAATTTTATTCAATAACTGAGGCATTTTCATCTTGAATTTTCTGTTCAAAACCATTTTATTTGATATGTAAGACATTCAAGAACCAAGGTTGCACTGTACTTAAATTCATAAATTTGAGGTTACTAAAGATAAAAGCTCATCAGAACAATTATCATGAAAATATTTATAGGAAAGTTACATTATGGCAGTAAGAAAGGCATGGAAGCTGAGATGCCAGATCAGGCATGATAACATTGCATATTCTTCTTTGGATTTTATCAAGAATCTCGAAATACATAGCAGAAGCACCAGACCATATATGACAGCAATATTTAATGCATGGATGTATAGTCAACATATAAATGAGTAAGATAGATTCTGGTAAGAAAAATTATCTAGCATGACACAGTGAACTGACATGCCTAGAAGCAAACCTAGTAATTGATTCAATATAATCTTTCCCTTTCATGTCAGTGGAAAACGTTAGCCCAAGAAGGCACAATCAGTAATTCTCCTGGAGGTTAACATTAGCCATGTTGAAGGAATGCAAAAAGGTTCTTTAAGATTAAAAGAGAACAGTTTCATTTTGGAGGTGTTAAAATTAACAAGCCATTTCTTGCTCCAGTTAACAACAGATTGTAGGTCACCTTTTACAATCAGCTGCCAATTTGACCTTATCAAACCTATCAGAGTTACCATTAAGACAGTAGTAAATAGTTAAGTCATCAGCATAGTTACCAAGTTGAGAATTGATGACATTTTGAACGCTATTAAATTGCTTTGCTTCATTTATTTAATTTAATCCTTTTTTCCCTTAATACTATTATTGTAATATAACCCAGGATTAAGATAGAATAATATATAACAATTGATTTAAATATTATTTTTCAATGATTTCTATAATAAAAAAAACAACTGTTTACTTTATTGTGCTTTTTATCACTATTATTTTTTTTATATTATCATTAGATTTAAATACTACTGAATATAACAAATTATTTCTTGAAATATTTTGCTTAATTGAAAAAAATAGTGTAAGTATAAAAGTAAATTAGCCAACCTCCAAAAATTTGCTTAATCTTATTACTGTCCTATGTCATTGTTTTTATTTAAAATTTCTTGATGTTTTTTATTTTTATTCCTGTTTGAATGAAAAAAGGTATGTTGCTGAATGGAAGACGAAGCATACTAAGTCCAGCCATGTTTAAATGACTGCCCCTTGTCTCAATAGTAATAGTGATAATGTTCACTGCAGCAAAAGGAGTTAAGTATTCCTTTGCCTATATGGACAATTTCACTGAAGAATCAAGCATTACAACACAATATCCTGATGTCTCTACTATTCATTATGAAGGTATGGAAAAAAAAAAACATTTTGCCTCTAAGTTAATTTTAAACAAAATGTCAGCAAGGTTTAATGTTATTTAAAGAAATTTTTAACATGATGTAGAATGGATTTTAAGCAAATTGTAACAATCAAATAATCATGTCCTGTCTTACACCTGTGGTATTTTCCAGGTGATATCACAAATGGTAATATAACCATTTTGTTTTGACAGAAAGAACCTTGTAATTACAAACTTTAATCAAAAGTAAGAAGGATAAGAGACTTTTTTCCAAGATCCTAGTTTTTATGTCTTCTATTTTATTCTTTCAGTTTCTAATGCTGGCTTTTAAAACTTGATCAGCTTTCATTTTCAGAAGTAACTGTTAATAGTACAGGGTGCAGCAGAAATACTTCCCACATAATGCTAACACATTAGCTAGATGAAGACATCATTGCCACTAATATTTTACCATTATGTGGGAAGTATTTCTGCCGCACACAATATTATATTTCTTAATTGATATGCTTGTATAATTTTTCAGAAAGTTGAATTTAATCTATCTAATATTTTTATCATTTTTGTCATTTTTGTTTTTTTATAGCATTGAAAAGAAAAAATAGAATGAGACGTGGTTTCAAGTGTCTTGTCCTTCTCCTTATAAGTACTTTTATAGATGCTAACGAAAAAGACAAGACTCTTACTCTAAACGGAACTTGTAAAGAATGACACATTTATTAAAATGACAAAATATTTTTCACAATATACAAATTATACAAAACACAATATATACCTTGCACAAAATTTCCCTTGTGTGTCTTAAGCCATTAAGACAGATTAAGGTCTTTGAAATGCAAATCTGTTTTCTCTTATAAAACAACAGGTCACAAAAGAAATGTTTTTCTTAACAACAAAGAAATTTTAACAACTTTCTTTTAGTGCAGCAGTTCATATAAATCAATTTCTTAGCACCAGAAGAAATTTACTTAGTACAAAAAGTTCACAATTCAAAATGGAGTGAGAAATGTTGACCTACCTTAAGCAAAGCTGGTTCTCTGGTTCCTTTAGATAAAATATTCATGATTTCAGAACAGGTGTTCTCAAATATGAGGTAAACTCTCATCGGTTTAGAAAAGAAGTTCTTCATAAAGAGAATTTTCATAAGTTTTTAAAGGTTCTTCTTTCTTTTTTCATTTCTTTCTTTTTTCATTTCTTTCTTTTCATTCTTTCTTCTTCAGCAGCAACAGTAATAGTAGTCTTTCTTATCACATATTACAGTTTTTCTCAACCAGGTAGTTAAATCTGTTCTGATTATGGTCTCTTTCTTTCTGACTTTACTGTCAAAATTTTCCCATTTATATAAACAAGTAATTCCAACCACATCAGAAACAAAGTTTAAATGGTTTATACTTTTTATCATCATTGATATGCTTTTTAGCACCATTGGTTAAAAAGTCAAAAATCAATGTCCAATCAAACTGCATTTGTTAGTAATTTAAATTTGGTTGGTTTGACAACATCAAAGCTGTGCCTCATTTTGTAAATTTTTGCCACAGAATGTGGCTTCATTTTGGCAGGTTTTTATAACATCAATTTGGAGCCTCATGAGTTTTTGTATTTTTTTTTTGTGTGTTTTTTTTTTTGTTTTTTTTATACATCAGTTTTTATTCATGTTTTATTATATATATATATATATATATATATATATATATATATAAACTGTCTGACTTCACTTTGACAGTTTTATTTTCAAAGAATCCGTGTTGGTAATAGTATAATTTTCTTAGTTATTCATACATTTCAATATTATCTGTTTTATTAAAATAATTCTAATATTAATTTTTACACATTCCACCATTTTCTTAGTTTTACATACAGTTTTGATATCTTTTTTATCAACATAGTTTCTATATTAATTTTTACACAATTTCAATTTTTTAATTATTTTTTCTAATACATTTTTCTAATACATTTTTCTTTTATTAAAAATTATTTTTTTACACTTTTGATAGCCGAAAATATCTAAAACAAAAATAACTATTACCTTCTCCGAATCACTTCTTTCCAATGTGGATAAATAAGGTAAATTTTGTGATCTATAAGCTATTTTCTAATATAAATTAATATTCACATTTCCAATATTTATGTAACAGGATACATACAGTAGATGATGGTAATTGCCATTTTGGTATAAGATTTTAGATATAACATCAATACATTAAAGTCATTAAAAGAAATGATCAGACTAAGACTTAATTCTTAGTTCCAATTTTTTAATTTATAGATTTATTCAGATTGATCGTTTCTTGTTAATTTCACTTATATAGAGGCTGCTATTAATACATGAATGACCAGCTTTCTGAGTTTCTCCAAGTGTATCAACATGTTTCTAATTGTTTTTGATATAACAACAAATGATAGAATACTGACACCACTAAATCAAATCAGTCACTTTACAGGTAAAAACAAGTATTAGACATAGTAATTTTTAAATATTTGGATTGTCTCCTTGTCACTGATCCTCACTTGGAAATGGTTTAGGCAGTTCTGTATTAGTCTTTACATTCAATAAATCAATAGTGTATCAAAATTTATACATCTCTATGTTAATACTGATTTTTTAAAAAATTTTTTTTATTGATTATTTGTAACTTCATTAGAAAGCATAATAGGATTAATTTATTTATTTCAATTAAAATTTTTATTTTTATAATAAACTAGCAATAATGTTTGAAATAAGCAGTAGCCAATTCAAATCTGGGAACTGTTCACTTCCTACTGTTGTGAATCCCAATGCTCTACCTTAG
>CAHIKZ030005320.1:735000-795000 GCA_903632075.3 Acanthosepion pharaonis
TTTCCACTTGGCAAGTAGGCACATCGAAACCGCAGATGCACGTCCCAATTGTCCGCCAAATTCTTTAAAGTCTTTACTGGTGAATGCAGTATCGTTGTCCGTCAGTATTTCCATGGGTGGGCCTCGCTCCAGGAAAACATTCTCCAACAGTCGAATGATGGAGTGGAGCGTCTTGTCTGCGCGGCGCCGCCATACCACAAACCTGGAGGGACCGCCAATCAATAAGCGTTAAAAAATTCTCACCATTGTAGTGAGTTATGTCCATCGCTAGTCTGCTCCAGTTGATCTTCAGGCTCAGTTTTTCTCTTTCCCAGTGAACGGGTGCCGGATCGATCGACTGACAGGTTGTGCAGGCCTTCACAACGGATTTAACGCTTTCTCTGGACACCTGCGGGTTGCCTAACCTGGCGAAGTACAGAGTTCGTTTCACACCCGGATGTCCGCTTTGACGATGGGTATTGGCCACCTGGTCCTCGTCCAGTCGTCTCCCTACCACTGCACAGCTCTCTAGCGCCGGTTCTCCTCGCTTGAGCAGTTCTAGCCACCTGTGCGGTACTCTGGTGAGGCGATCCGCATGGTTCTGACAGGACTGTACGAGTGTCACGTCTATGGTCAATCCATATTCTTCCACCAGCGATCGCAAAATGCCCAGCCATCGCCTAACCAGCATCTCGCCAGCCGGCCTTTTGTTCACCCGTGTCTCTTCCCGGTCAAGGTGTCGAAATCCACCGTGCACACACGCCGAATCAGTAACCAAGTGCAATGTTGTCGCCTCCCACTGAGAGCCAGATTCACTCCTTTAAGCGCCGCATCGAGTTCAGCTAAATTAATATGCCTGGCATCATTGGTCGGACAGAGCCAACATGCATCTTCGATGATATTTCCGTTCGCTTCCAATGCCACTCCTGTCGCCAGGGAACTTGCATCCACCCAGACTGTGATCTCGTCACCACTCATGCACCAGTCTCCGCCAATGGGATCCAGTTCCCGCACTCTACTTAACATCTCCGCTAGTATGCGACAGAGAGAGGGATCTTTGATGTTATCATCCCATCCATTGGTTGCTGCGGTTGCCAGGCACTTGACGAATGCAACTGCCACCCTGAGCCATCCACACACGGGGAAATGTCCAACAAGTTTCCCACACAATGAAAATACGCACCGCCGGGTCAACACATCAGGGACTTCCGGAATTTGACTTCCTCGTTTCCATCGGAGGGTGCCATTTTCTTCCCAGACTTGCAAGCCAAGAACTCTTGCTCCATCTCTCAGTCGCACCGGATCCTTGCACCCCAAACTGTAATCTGAAAAGTGTTGTCTTACACGTGATGCAGAGGCCAAACTTTCATTAATGAAAATATCATCAACGTATGCTGATGTGGCACTTTCAATTGTGCGGTCTTGCGATGCAAATGCGTCTATAACGGATTTCATAATGACTGGCGCTACATTTAGCCCAAATCCCAGCCATGTAAGACAGAAGCGTTGGCCTTTGAAAATAACCATTTGAAATGGCCACAGTGCTTCGTCGATATAAATCTGAAGATATGCGTTCCGCAAATCCAGAAGCGACACATTGACCCCCTGCTGCCGCCATGTTCTCAACTTATGTGCGCACACTTCTGCATCGGCAGTAAAAGCATCCACAAAGTCGTTCAATTTGCGGTAATCAAGTACCGGACACACCTTCTGTTTCTGCTCCTGCACGACTGCCATCAAGGGAATCAGACCCTTTGGGGGTCCCAGTCTTTCCTGGGGGTATGGAATCAACCAGCCATTCACAATCCACTGTTGAATCTCTTTCTCGTATTTTCCTCTGATGGTGTCGGGAACTTTGTACTCTGCGACCTTGTTGTGAAGCTGAACTGGTGGGTCTTTTGGGCCCATTTCACCTGGTGGTCCACACCCCTCGTCGGAATTGAAGGAGACGTTGAAACCGGCTCACTAATGCAAAGGGCTGCACACACCTTTCTTCCTTTACCCAGTTCCACATTTCCAGCTGGCGTGATTATCATGCCTCCTAATGCTCGGATCGCATCAATCCTAAGCAGCATGTCATAACCGCGGGGCCTTTGACGTGCCACCAAAACGTTGACCTTGGCATGATTCCCTCCGTCTGTGAGGATTGATACAGTCCCGACACCACAACAGGCCCGGGACACTCCGTCAATCGTCTGATCTCGATTTGTTGACTGCTCCATGTCACGCATCGATCCACACTAACGATCGATTGGGAACATCCAGTGTCAACGAGCGCCAAACATCGTTTACCCTCAACGCACACGTTGACAACAGGCAATGCTGCATTTACTGATCGAGAGGGGGCAAGGGTTGCGACAGCACCTTGTCCCCGGACTCGTTCGAGCAATCCTGTTATACATGGCCTAACTCTTTGCAGCGTGGATAAAGCATTTGGTTATGAAAATTAATGTGATGCTTGTTACATAGATTACACTTCAGCTCCAGCAGTCCTAAAGAAATGCTCTTTTATAGTAAGAAAAGCAATATAATGCCTTCCTGCATAGGGTAAAAGGTGTTTTGCATAGAAATCAATGTACCTTTTTGTAGTATAGAAACAATGCATCAAAGTCCATACTTGTCTTTTGGTATAGAAAAGTGAACTTCTTCTGATCTTGATTGTTCTTAAGGCTGCCGACTGGTGTTATCAACTTTGATAGGGAACTACCACAGTTGTACTCCATTGTTCCTTAGTGTTATATTCCGCCTTATCTTAAATCAGCCAGGTAGACATCACGGTCTCACCCGGCTCAAGTATCATCCGACAAACTGTTTTATCATTTGAAGGGTCTATTCCAAAGGCTGTATAGAGGGCAAAAGAATGATCTCTAGAAGGTATAACTTTCCTTATCAAGTTGTTGATATACGGTAATAATCACCCCCCGTGAGTCTCAGTGGGATGACCAGTGCAGGTTCCTTTATTTTGGACACCCTGCAAACATGTTGATGCCTTTTTCAAACCATTCGACTTTTTTTAAATTTGTGGGGAGTGATTATGGGATCACGTATAGTCAAACTTGTCCATGTTTGAAATTGACAGTAGGAAGTAACACAACAACTAAAACTTTAATAGTAGGACAGAATATAAAGAACTGATGAGTTCTTTCGTCCAGGAAAAAACCCATTTGTCTTACATCCAACCTTCTACTTTGTTTTAAAAGCCTGCTGATCCCAAACAGTGAAAAATGCCTGCTTAATACAGCCGAGGACCGACACGTAGTCTGTTAGACAAGAGATTTATAATTGGCAAATTAAGACAATTTCCCGCATAAAATATGTTTGCCTTCATTTTGGTTTTTTTTTTCCCTGGAGAACTGGAGTTTTTCTAATTGCATTTTATCAGATTATGAAGAATGGCCATTTTCTCGCGTATTTTCCCCACAAAATCTTTCTTGCAAAGGAAACAGCTAATCAAGTCCGACAATGTTTATATTTAACAGACTTAACATCACCATTGTCACCAAAAAAGGTGATCAATTTCCTAAAGACACTATGTTTGATCTATCCAGAGGAGTGTACATGCCTTATAAAAGGAACTTTATAATCATACATATATTGTAAAGGAATCTAACCACGTACTCTGTAATAGAATAACCTCCACAAATCTGTGCAGCATAGGCTCTCCACTAATTCCAGCAGTAAACACATCTTTGGCAAATACAAAACCAAATATGTTGATGCATTAAATAGAAATAAACATAATGTTGAACTATAGTACACCCCTAACACTAGTGCAAATACCAATAGTAAGTCTAAGAATAGAAAGCACAATATTATTTGGTTCAATCTGTCCTTCAACAGTAATATCAGAAACAACACCAGTAGTATCTTAGATTAGTACACAAACATTTCAGTTATAATCCCTTACTCAGAAAAATCTTCAACAAGAATAATGTCAAGGTTAGCTACAGCTGCACTAAAAGCCTTGAACAATACTTAGCCCAACATAATAATGTAACCCTTAACAAATACTTAAGCAGCACTAGTAGCAATGGTAGCCCTGATGATCAAAAATGTAATTGTCGTAAAGGTACCCATGAATGGTAAATGCATGGATAAAGGAGTTATCTATAAGGTTAGCATCAAGCACAATGACCAGATTAAATTTTATTTCAGATCTACTGCTTATAGTTGGAAAAAGCATTTCTATCATCACAAAATGACCCTTAGCAACAATATGCAAACACCACAACACTTTTACTGGAGTATCAAAATAGATGCATACACACTTCATGTAAATTGGGAATTTGTAGCCCAAACCAAGCCATTTTCCAGTGGTGGGGGGGTTTGATACAATCTATGTCTATTAGAAACAAAATTCATCCTCAAAAATATTAACAATGTAAGACTACTTAATAAGTGGAATGAACTCATGATATCCTGTAGGCACAGAAAATCATTTCTTTTAAAATACTGGAAACCAGATTAAATTCCTCTTTTTTTATTATATATTTTTCTTTTATTAAGCTTTAGTGTTCATACCAGCTTATTCCCCTTTAACCCAGCATGCTTTACTACATCAGAACTAGACCAACGTCTCCAGTAATAATGTAAAATTTCTTTTTTTTTCCTTTATTTATTTTTTTTTTTTAATTGTTTTTTTTTTTAAAAAAAAAAAAATGAACCCTACCTGCACTTCATTTCCTACATCTTTTGTAATAGTTTATTTTTGGTCTATGAAGCAGCGTTCTTCACATGTAACATCTGTTTATTTTTATAAAGACATGAGATATACTTTGTGTCCGATGAGTTGGAAAACCAATGAAGCTTAAGTCACACATCAAAACATAAGTGTATGTATATTTATTAATATATATCTTTGCTCGGTCTAACCACATCAAGCACTGTTATGTTTACACTTCTTGAATAGATTTGATGCTTATTTATTTGCTTGCCTATTTTTTGCACACATACACATGTGTATACTTATAATTGGTCATTTTTTATCTGGTCATTATATTTATATATATATATATATATATATATATATATATATATATATATATATATATGATTGATATAAATTACAAACATTATTTGTGAGTATGCACAGATTTTTATTAAAATTAGCAGACATAATGTCTGTAATTTATTCAATCAGACATGCCTAAAAGAATTTGCTGCCTGAATACACAAATTTTAAATTATATAATCCAGCAGCCCATCAGAACAATATCACCTGGCAATTTAAATGTGGCTTTGTGAAAAGGTAGATTGAAGTAAATAATGTTAACTTGATAGCACTCAGCAAAAGGAAGCAAGAGATACATGACACACTACAAAGGAATACCAGCTCTGAACAACTTAAACAAATACTAAATAAACTAAAAGAAATTACTAACAGATCAAAATGTAAATATAGGTTAAAAATTCAAAGAAAACTCAATACATTATATAAAGGAACTATATATCTCCTGAATAACTTTGTAAGAGTTATAAACATTTCTGACTAAGATTTAACTGACAGCCAAAAAGAACTACTCAACCTCGGACATAACTGCCATATATACAAAAATATAATTGTGGCACCCACCGGTGGTCGCATCGCAGTGTCAATATATGACATCCTCTGGTTGCGACGCCAATATGTGACACTGCACTGTCAGCCCGTGGTCAACTCTCAGATGTAGTGCGAAGCTGTAAGGTTTCTTCCACCAGCGTTTTGGGGTTGACTCTTTGTCGCTGCCACCAGCCTGTGTCCTGGTTGATCTGGTCGTTCCCAGTTCGATACCAGCTTTATCGTTCCCAACTCACCTCCAACGTCTGGTTACTGAAGTAACTACTTTGATCTCAGTCTAACCTACCCACATTGTGACTTTGATCTTAGGTAGAGAAAATCAATCAGGCGTCGGGCCATAGTGCAAGCTGAATCCGGGGTAAAGGTGATATCGCACAAGCGTAAGTAAAAGAAGCAATAAAACAAAACTCAAGAGGTTCAAATATGTTGAGAAATAACAAATTATCTTTATCCATACAGGAGTGTGTTTCTCTCCTATCCCGTTTCTATGGATTTGTGACACTTTCACGTTTCTTAAGTGAGTTTTGGTATCTTAAGTCGTTTGTCAATATAACTTGCTTTTTGGTAGGAGGTCAAAATTGGAAGGGTGTGGAATTTCTCGGTCAGCTTCTGCGAGGAACGGTCTGACTGCAACTGCCTTCAACTGCTAGAACTACTGCTCAAACTGCCTGAACTCCGAAAACTAACTGACTCGAGACGTTTGTTTATATGGATACCGACCAAAACCTGGTATGGGGCCTGACGTGGTTTGGGTTCCTAGATAATTCTCGATTCCCAACAAGAATTCTCTTTGTTCTTAGGCCAGGAAAATTAATTACTTCCCATTTTGGAAGATTAATCACTTTCCATTTCAGGGGTTTCTCCCTCGTCCGTGAGGGAAGGTTGGTGGAGAGTTATCCTCCTAGACTCTTCCTCTCTCACATTGGTATCTCATACCAATCCCCTCAGTAGGTGTTAACAACTTCCCTGTCTTTCTCATACATTCACCTCTGCCTATCACCCATGCTATCACTTGACCAATGATCTCTCGGCAGTGTGGGTGTGGCTAGACTGGCCCTCTTAAAATTATTATCCAGGATTTTGTTTATCTTTTTTTCTTTTTTTTTCCTTCGGCCAAAACATTTACAAATCCCAGATTGCCAAATAATTCTTATCACATCTTTCTTTCGGAGACACCCAGAATTCACTTAGTTGGGTCTCTCTATCGACTCTTCATTCGCTGTCAAAACCCGACACTTTTTTTTTTCTGCTAAGTCAACTTTTAGCTGGGAGGTCCATATTTTATCTGAGAATCAAATCTTAAAATCCTCATGCCCATTTTCGACAACGCTGTGTCTGATGTCAACAGTTTGAATAAGCAATAATAATACGATTTTCTTCCTCATGTCAGAATTCTAACACACACCAGATAGTTCCCTTTGTTGGTCCCAGGAATTAAAATTAAATGATAAATGATCTCTGAAAGATAATATCACTTCTCTCTGCCTGTACCGTGGTGGTCCCAAATTTTTTTATGGCCACATGTGTCGATTGGCTTTGTTTTTCTTTCTAAATTCTGTTTCCCTTGGTGCATCACTCTCTTATCGTGACATTAATCAGTTTTGACAGAATCTCATATCTCGCTTTTTCTTACGGATTTTCTGTCTCGTGCAAAAAGTATCTTTCTCCGTAAATAAAATGAAATCTTCTTTTTTTAACATCGATCAGTCTATCTTTCAATATAGCTCTTTCTCGCCTTAAGCCTTTCCTGTTTTTAATTTCTATGGTTAATTAGTTAGCCAATTACCATAGCTAAATAGTGTCACATAATGGACAAAATAAAAAAGTTAAGATTGAAACATTATACCAAAATATAATTAAACTCCAGGAACAGCAGCTAATTATGGCAGAACCAGAAATCCGTGATCTACTTAAAGCAGAATCTATAAAAGACAAACATGATAAAAAGGAAAATTCATCTAAACTCTTAAATAAATCACTAAAAATTGTTGCAAAAGAATTACACAACTACCCAGAAATAGTAATTAAAAAGCTAATAAAGCAAACATCTTTGTTGTTTTAAACAAGTCTGACTATGACTCAAAAACTGAACAGTTACTTGATGGTCACACCAAATTTAGAAAACTTACTAATAATCCTACTGCTCAGCTAAAAGCAAAAGTTAATAAAATAATCACAGCTAATAATGCAGAACAAGACAACCTAAAACTTACCAAAATAATCGGAGACTATAAACTAGGATACATTTATGGTTCTATCAAAATGTACAAACCTAACTTTCCACTCCGCCCTATTATATCCCAAATTCCCACTCCTGTATACCAACTAAAATGCTTAACCAATTAATTACACCATACCTACCTAACAAATAGAGCATTAAATCAACCCTTGAACTTATACAAATATTAATAACTGAAAAACTTAATAATGAAACCATAGCATCACTTGATGTTGAAAATCTGTCCACTAACATTCCAGTTAGAGAAGCTATTGACATTATTATTAAAAATATGTAGAATAATTCATCTCTACCCGCATTAAAAATTAAGCCTAAAATATTAAGAAAATTACATTTAACCTGTACCATTGAAATCCCATTGTATGATCACAGAAATAATGTATATGCGCAACATGAAGGTGTTTCAATGGGTTCATTTTTGGGTCCAACCTTCAGTAATTTCTACATGGCCAACCTAGAAAATAATATATTTAGAACCACCAAGAAACCCTCCATCTACCTAATAGATGTAGATGATACTTATTTTAGTTAAAAACATAGAAGAAATAATGGAACTCAAAAAAACTTTTAAAATCTCTGTCATCAAGTTCACATGCGAACTTAACAAAGAAAAAATTCCTTTCCTTGACATTTTAATAGACACAAATAACAATACATTTACTACTTCTCCGTATAAAAAACCCAACAAGCAAAAACTTTTGCATTCTCAATTATAAGAGTGAATGTCCAGATTACTACAAAATAGTACTTATACAGAATTTAATTAACTGATCACAAATTAATTCCTCCACAAAAAAGATTTTCTACAATGAACTAAAAAAATATTAAGCAGACTCTCATTAATAATGACTTCTCAAACCACATTGTAGATGACCAAATAAGACAATATATAAAAACCTCAACACATGTCAAATAGAATATTGTAATTAACAACACAACTATCCTACACCATGAAAACAACAAATTCAGATTACAGATACTAGAAGCAATATAACACATAACTTGTACTAATGAATAACATATAGTTTGTGTACTACTTGCACCCCTGAAGATGATCATGGAAGAAGATCAAAAGTACTTTGGAAATTAAAATAAAAGAAATTTAAACAGCTATAGCACATTTCTCTCATTCTTTAACCTCAATACACAGAATGTTATTCATGAGTATGAACAGATTTTATTAAAGATTAGCAGACAATGTCTGTACTTTATTCAATCAGACATGCCTAAAAGAGAATTTGCTGCCTAAATACACACACACACACACACACACACACACACACATATATATATATATATAAAATACATACACCAGGAAATAGTAGTATTAAAAAGTACTCAAAACATGTGTGTAAAAACAAAAGTAAAAATAATGTGTAGATCTTTTAACTTTAAAAATCAGGAGGTCAGTTGAATCCACTAAAAAGTGTTAGGTGATCATTTGATAAAAATCACTTTAGTATACTGTAAGGTTGAAACCAAGGTAGCAGATTCAGCTGACCTCCTGATTTTTAAAGTTAAAAGCTCTACATGTTATATATAGGATTAATGTGCATAAAATTTGTCACCTAGCTGATTGATTTTACCTTCAGCATCCTGACTCCAAAGTTTCGTAGACAGACCTGTTTGCCCACACTTCAGTGGGTACTGCTTTTATTTTTATGGTTGTTTTCCTTTTATGCACATTTAACACTGGTGTAAGTTTTCTTCTGTATTTTCTATGTGTGTGTTCACTCACATGTGCTTGTCTCCATGGATGTGAGTTGTGATCATTTTGCCCTTTTCTTCACTGTTTTTTTTCTCTACACTTGCTCATTTAGCCTTTTACATCTGTAGCTGACCTCGTCTGGGTTTGTTCCAGCCATAGACATGTGAACTATTTTTATTTATAGGCATTTTATTTATTTATTTATTTTTTTTTTTTTTTGCTAGGGAAGTTGTATTTCGTTTATTTGTGCTTTTTATATAATTAATGCTTAGGTAATAAATATCTTATATACATATATATATATGTTGGTACAGTTGGTATGGTGTTTGCCTCCTATCGTAACTGTTTGGGTTTCAATTCTTGGTAGTGGATGCGCACTGCTGATGAGTCCCAAATATAGGACAAAACAGCCATCCAGTACTTTCTGCATTCTGTTGAGGTTTCTTCTGGACTCGATGAATTATTTAATTATGATTATTTCAAATCCTCCTAATTATTTCTATCTATCTATCTATCTATATATATATATATATATATATATATATATATACACACACTTGCACACATACACATATTTATATATGTTCACTTGGCTATTTTTTAATTTTGTTTAGTGGTATCATAAGTATTACTTGTAGGAGGTTAGATTTATAATTAAATTATTATTGTTAGAATTTATATACATATGTCTGTATTTATACGCTTTTGTATACGCACATGTATGCAGGTATACGTATGCATACATGTGTACCTGTACACTTATATTAATAAACTAGTGCTTTAATAGTGAAGTCATTTAATTTATATATATATATATATATATATATATATATATATACCCAAGTATAGGAATGGTACATACAGAATAAATTCCAATAACCAACAAATAGTATTCTTAAAAGAGTGCTCAATACAGAGTAGAGCAAATATAATTATTTATTCAAAAATTATAACATAAATATGTTATAAAATCACTACAAAAATAGCCATTTTGTTTCAACATTTCTGGTGTCTTATCAAGTGATGGTGTTGAAAAAAAGGTTCAAATCAATCAAACATCCCCCACTAGAGGAAACGCTATTACATAAGCTGGAATAACCAATCAGAATACAAGTATATGAGAATTCAAAAAATTTGACAATGAACTTAGGTTATAATAATTATTTATTGCTTTAATGTTAGAGTTAGACTAAAATAGAATTCATTCTAACCAATAAATATTAAATGATACTATAAAATTAAAAGTTACCAATTTTAAATTTAATCTATATTAAGTTTAAAATTATTTAAAGAAGAAACCGAGAAAAAAATATATATGTTTTTCTATTTATTTTGTTTTTGTTGAAATTAAGTTGCAATAAATGTTAAGATCTAATGCTGCTCTGAACTCTGTGACAGCATAGATACATTTGGAATAAAGATACGGGTAGGGTGAAATCTTGCAAAAGGCAATACATACACAATCAGATTATAATACACAAATATGCAAACATATTTAGATATATAAACATGCAAAAAGCGACGAGACAGGAAATATCTCCACAAACCTTAAAAAAAAAAAGACAACATACATGCACAATGAAGAGTACACACAAGTGACCATACACACGGACACTGACAAAGACACACACATATACACACATACATTGACAAAGACACACTGATATACCCACCAAGAAATATTCAAGTTTGAAAGTGTTATTAAACGAATTATAACAACTTATTAAAATATAACTTATACATAGAGACATAGATAAAATTGGCTGAATAGATATAATTCAACATGGGGAGAACAAAGAAACAAGCATTAGGGAAAAAGGACACTAAAACATATAGACATGGACAGAAAAATAGATATATACGCATAAAAATAACATCATCTAATATATAAAAAAGAAAATTCCGAAACACACAAATATATATAAATATTGCATATATATCTATATACGCAATAGTACACATACATGAGTATAAATATATAGCAATATGTGAAAGAAAATAAAATATACAGATAGACATGTGCACACACATTCTTCACTACAGACAGAAACACAGAAAAGCATACCTACACACAAACATATATACATATATACCCATATACATAAATATATCCATATATACACATAAAGTGCTCTGTATCAGAGATAGAGCATGTGTAAATATAAAAGTGAACATAGAAGTCAACACTTAGAGGCGGCAGTCTGTTTCATGCTAGATGCAATCGTCAGGCCTTATGATTTCATCTACAGACTGTTGGCTCTATGTGTTTTCTTCAATATTCACATATATATATATATATATATATATATATATATATATATATATATACACACAGAAACACACAAAAACATACATATACAAACACATATATATCAAAAACCGCATAAACACACACACACACACACACATATATACATGCACACACACACACACACACACATATATATATATATATATATATATATACATACACACACACACACACACACATAAATAGGCATATACACACACATAAACCTACACATATTCTAACAATATAATCTTATTGACGATAAAGGACAGTAAATTCCATCCAATATTAAAATGTAACAAGACATAATTGTTGATTATTAAGTCTATAAGCAATTATAAAACCATTATCAAACAAAAGTAGATTTTGGTTAGCATTGATGATACATTCCAAGACACTAAGGTGTGTATATATATATATACATATATATATACACGAAGACATACACATATATATATATATATATATATATATATATATATATATATATATATATATATATATATATATATAAATACCAATATATACATGTCACCATATACACATATATAAGCATGCACACACACACACATATATATATATATATATATATATATATATATATATATATATATGCATACATACATACACACCTACATGCAGACACATACCTAAGTTTATACACCCAAACATACACACACATACAAACAAGCACCCATGTAACAGGTATCAACACACACATATATATATATATAAACATACATATAACTATAAGTACAGATATATTCATATATACACAAACACACACGTTCAACTATATATATATATATATATAGTACATACTCACGCACACATACTGCACACATGCACGTATATCATTTATTTAATGTTTCATTTTTATTCTTATTTTATTTAATGATTAGTTTTTTTTTTGTTTTTGCCTTGATGTTCCATTTTGAGGTATTAATTATCAAGGGTTAGGTTGGTTCATTTTTGGTGTTTGTTTGTAATGTCCAGATATGCATATAGGTGCATACTTTAATATTTGTTCATTCATTTGTTTATTAATAAGTTTATAGTATATTTGTTTCTTTTATTTATTTATTTAAGTTTATATTTATAATTTTTATTTCATTTATTTATTTAAAGTTTATATTTATTTTATTGATATTTACTTGTTAATTTTCACTTTGTTCTTAGACGGCAAAGTAAATATTTATTTATATGCCTATATTTACATATTATTTCAGTTTTTTGTTTAAGAGTTTATTTTGGTTTTTAAAATTACTTATTGCTAATTTTTCCTCTAAGCATAATTTACAATTTTTTTTTGCTGTTAATGCTCTATGGGGCTGCTCTTTTTATAATTTCCCATTTGATTTTGGTAGGGATGTTTTTTCTTTTTGGCTCCATATGTATTTTGATAGGGTTGTATTGTTTGTGCATTTTTGTCTTTCGATTGATATTTTGTGGTTATAATATCTTTGTTTAACCTTTACCATGCTGCAGGTGACAATAGTCACCCTAGAATTCTCTCCCTTTGCTACTCTAGATGCATTCTATCACCTTGAGATAGTTGGTATAAATAAACACTTGTCAATTCTTATTTCCAGTATTTTAAGCTGGAAATCACCTACTACTGTTTTGGAAGAAGGTTAAACTTTCGTTTTCCAATGCCATTTTTAATTCTTCTAGACTCTATATGAGGTTTAACACTGATTAAATCCATGTTAGTTTTTTGCGATTTTTTTGTAAACAAAAATGGCTGTATCAGTATCCAACAAAGCCTTCATTCAGGAGTTTTTCATTGATTAGGACTCCAATGATGATTTTGAAGGCTTTACTCGAGTGGATATTGACAGTAAGGTGGTCAAAGATGATAACCACGCTAGTGACGTGGAGGAAAGCGATGATGACCACTAGCAGCTACTATCATCCATGCCTGACTAATTTTATGGAAGCTACTACCTGATAGCCTTTCTAAAGGTGAATTATTTTGACAAAATAATAACTTTATTCGTCAATGAGACAAATAAATATGAGTCAGGTGAAAAAAAGAGCAAACAAATGCTAGTGACTTCTCGTATGTAAACACAAGGAAACACATCACTTTTTTTTTTTTTTTGACAAAATGAAAGCCTTCTTAGTAATTTTGCTTATTGCACCTCCAGAACTCTACAAGGAGTAATAAAAGTTAAAGTACGTTGAATTATGTATTTTTTATGTATTTGTTTTTATTTCGCATTTCAATTTTTTTTTGTTTTCAACATGGATGCAAAACATAATGCATTACATCAAAATATTACTCATTCATTCTTTTATTAATGACACAAAAATTAAAATCTATATGCACAATACAAAGACAGTTATCGCAATTTTAAAACAGTAGGTGTTCATGTTTTTACACTCTCAAAAAATGCAGTGGCATGGGGAAGAATTCTAGAAAGAAATTAGCATGGTAAAGGTTAAAAACTTTTTCTGTAGCCCCTATGCAAATATTTTCCTCTATGTTAAATGTTATTATTTACAATGGCTTTGTATATTATGTTATTGTTTAAGCATTTATTGTTAAGTGGACAATTTTCTTTGTTTCTGCAGTTACATTTAATGGTGTTATTTTGCTGTATGTTACTGTTGTTGTAATTGTTATTGGTTTTGTTGAGTATTTTTTTTATTGTGCTTAGTCATTATTTTCTTCAAGTTATCCATACGGCTTAATCTAATTTTGATTGTATTTTTGTTGATAATTTTTGATAATTTGCTTTTTTTGTAGGGAAATACTCTTCAAAATAATTGACAAACACTCAGTTATTTTGAAGAATATTTTCCCTATTTTTGTTTTTATTGTATTGTTTGGTGGGGAGGGGCGTAAACCAAATTATTTTTTTTTTTCTGTTGTTTTTGTTTTATTTTTTTTTTGTTTTTGTACTCTAGTTTGTTTGAATATCCACCGATTTTTAGAGTTGATTCATAATTTTTTTTTATTTTCATTGAATATTTTTAGGCTACTAGAATTTGTTGAAATTCTTTTATTTATAGATATGGGTATTTGTTTAAACATATTAGGTGGGTGATTAGAATTTTTGCTAATTTATATTGTGTTGTTGTATGGTTTTTTTGTATGGATTGTAGGTTCTATTGTTTAGGTTGAATGTTATATCTAAGAAATTTACTATTTTTGATTGATTTTGTATCAATTGTAAATCCTAGGGTTTTGAAGGTTTTTATTGTTTTATTTTTTCTTTAGTCCTGTCTTTGCAGTTTCTTGGGATTAATAGACCCTTGTTCCTGTATAGACCTATATATTTTTTGTTAATAATATTTGTTATCTGTCTATATTTCTGAAATGTATTGTAATTATTTATGCTATTTTCATTGTTGGACTGTTGTCCTCATCTTTGTTGGCATATTCACAGCCTCGAGGATACATGGCCTAGTGAATAAAAGCATTGGTTGGATCCAGTGACTTGACCCAAAGAGGTGTGAGTTCACTACCTGGCTACTGCAGTGGAGAGAAAAAAATTGGAGAATTGAGTTAGAGAGATAAGTGAGACATTGGGAAGAGGCATGGCACATGTAACTAGATAAAGGCTTCAGTTCAAACTTCCAATCACCTGAAAAAAGCTGGAATGCACAATGACGAAACATTTTGAATATGGCAACAAAGATGAGGACAACAATAAAAATAACATTGGTTAATTCATTGATTATGTGTATGCATATAAGTTTGCATAAAAGCACCATCATAGCTACCCATTGTTACATCAAAGTTATTATTATCCTTATTGTTATTATTTTGGCCTTTTTTGTCCACATTTTTTTATTGTGGTATAATATTGATTTTTAGCAGTGTTTAATTATGTTTATGTCCTCATTGGGGATATTGAGCTAGTGTTTTGCTAAGTTTAATGCATTGTTTAGTGTATGTTCATTAATAGATGGATAGAAATTTTTTTATGTCTAATTGTGTGAAGGAATAGTTTTCTTTGCAGTGGCATGGAAGGGAGGGGGCAGAGTGGACGGTCCACCCCAGGCAAAATTTTTTAGTCAACAGTGAGATTTCACAAAAGACAAAAAACAATAGCATAATTTCAATAATTTTTGCCGAAAAAAGCAGTGATAAGAAAGAAGATAGGGTTCAAATAAAGCCAATTTGTCTTTTATATGGCTTGTTCAAAGCACGTCAGTCAGCAATAAAAAAAAAAAAAATTGTCTCCAACTGAAAAAATTGTCTCCAAGATGTGAGCAAAAAGTATGAAAAAAATTTGAACATTTTTTAAAGGCTTGATGTGGGGTTGGATTAAATGAATTTAGTGAATCCACAGTTTTTTCACACTTTTGTAAGACATCCAAACTTTGGCATCAGTTCTTTGATTTTTCATGTCTGTGAACTGTTAGTGAAAAAAAATTAAATAAGTTAACCAATTGTTTTTTTTTAAATTTTATCATAGGCCTAGCTTTAATAGGTATATAAAATTGTTACTTTTTATATATTATAGAATAGATAAATAAATTGAAATAATTCCAATGCTTTAAGGATATCACATGCATTCCAATTTTTTCCGGAAATATCAAACAGAAATTTAAAAGAAAATTGAAAATTAATATATTTTTTTAAGTGCAGAAACTTTATTTAATGTCCAAAAATGGTAATTTTTCAATTTACTTGTTTTCACAGTTGTAAAACAATACAATATTTTATTTTTTGTTTAGGTAGTTGAAGTTTTGTTAAGCAAAATAGACTAAAAATAAGTATGGTAATATTTCAGTTTTTAAAAGTGAAAATAATTTTATCGGACTTTTAATTCTTAGTCTACTACTTTGCTAATAATAACTTCAACTATGTAAAACAAAATAATTTAAAAAGACATTGCATTTTTTTATATTGTTAAAATAACAATGAACCCTGTTTCTGTTAGGGTGGCATTTAATTTTTGACTCCTCACTTGTTATAATTGAAATAAATATTAAAAAAACTGATATATTATGAATACAAATTATGAATACAGTGTGTTTTTTGTTTTTCTTTTTAAATAAAACAAATTATCTTTCTTTTAATATCATAAAACATTTTTAAAGTTTTCCTGATTTAGAAAAAAAGAAGTAACATCTTCGTTTTTTTACATATCTCTAGTTAATGTGCATTGTAATATTGTATTCCTTCTGGGGAGGGGCAGCAAACTTGAGTGTCTCCCCCAGTGGTAAAAACACTAGGTATGCCACTGTTTCTTTGTTACTAATGTTATTGAACCAAATGATTGTTGTTTTAGTATTTTTCCAATGGTTTATGTTTAGTATTCTTCTTAGTTTTGAGCATATTTTTTCTAATATTTGTTTGCATATTTTTCCAATATTGTTTTCTGTGGGTTTTAGTAATCTGCATGTTGATTTGGTCGTGAAGTTGTCATTATTGTCTTTTAATTTAATAAATGGTTCTACCTTTGCTAATTGTTTTATTCTATTGTCTAATTTTAGTTTAGTGGCTGTTTTAGCTTCTTTGTTTATATCACCTTCTGTTTTTAGTTGTTTTATAAAATTTAGTGACTTCTTTGTCGACTAGTTTATTGTAATTGTTGGTTTCCATTTTATAGATTATCTTTGATTTATCTGCTTTCACAAGTAATTTTTTGAATTGTTTATCATTTTTTGATCTTTCTTTTTTTAAAGAATTGTTGAATTTTTTTATTTCCAAATTATTGATTATGTTTGTTAATCATTTTCAAAAGCAATGTGGTCATTTTGTTGTGGTGGGTATTTCATTGATGTAATTCCAAATTTGTTAATAATATTGGTATTATCATTGTTGTTGTGGTTGTCACCATTGTCCTTCTCTTTGTTGTTGAAATAGAATACTTTCTATCTTTTGCATTTTATGAAGTGTTCTATTTTTTCTGTTAGTATGACTTTGTGGTCATGTAGGTTTGATGTTGGTATATTTTTTAAGTAGTTAAAATGCGTGGATTCCTTATTGATTGATGTGAGATAGTTTTTTGAGAAAATACAGAATTGAATGCTGTGAAAAAGTGATCAAGCAGAAATCTGCAAAAGTGCTCAACTGAGAATAATTTTTCAGGAGCTAAGGCAATAGTGATATCAAAGATGTTGTTGTGGTCTTGTTAGGGCCAGAAATAAAGACACAAAGAGAGTAATTGAGTTAAACGAATATATTAACAGAAACAAGTGTTACAGCAAGAATGTTTGGTCTGAATGTCAGAGCTGACTGCTGGAAACTTCCCTCTCCAAAAGGCAGTACCTGCTCCTATTTATAGCTGGGAGAGTCCATGTGTGCGTGGGTAAATTAACATAACAATAGTATAAAGCCAAATGGGGTATTAAGAGAAAAGACATTTAAGGCAAGGAGGTCTTGCAATAAAGTGCTCAGTATCAAAGATCGAGCATTAATAGGATTAATGTGAGTAAAACTTGTCACTTAGCTGATTGATGTTACCTTCAGCATCCCAACTCCAGAGTTTTGTAGACAGACCTGTCCGTCCACACTTCAGTGAGTATCGGCAATTTACTGCTTATATTTTTTTTATTTTTTTTTCCTTTTATGCACATTTAACACTGGTGTAAATTTTCTTCTGTATTCTCTGTGTTTGTGTGTGTGCTTGTGCACGTATGGTCACGCACCCATTTCTGAGTTCACTCGCATACGCCTATCTAAAAATCTTTAAAGTATGTCAGTATGATGACATTTGAATATTGACTTAGAATGGTACCACTGGATCTAGTATAATGATTACATTTTTTTTTTCTCTTTCATGTAAATTGATTGATTTTCTGAATTAACATTTAAAGGTTTCTTTATTGGCAACTATTCAAGCTTGGTTATCTATGAAATAATGAGAGAATTTATTTAAGGAATGTAAAGTATGTTTTCTTACACCAGTAAAAGTATAAACATCTGAATAATTCTAGAAATAATATTCGATTGCTTCTATATAGACATTATCTACTGGAAAGAAAAGTGCTACCCAATGAGTAAGAGGAAAGAACTAATGCCATTGTGGTGGTAATGAGTCAATTAATGTAAAGACATTTGTGAATGATGAAAATAATATTGAAAAATCTCCTGATCAATATAAATAAAAGTAATAGTATTAAAAAAGGATTAATGTTCACCATCTTGCCAGAATTTCTATAATTCCCAGATGGATTTTATATAAAGAGATTAATTTAGGATTGTTTTACTTAAATTTTCTGTTATTCCTAAATTTCCTAATAGAATTTTTTGTTAAACTATCCAATTGTTTCAATAAAAAATCTACCACAACTTTTGCTGGAAATGACTTCTCATGAAGTTATTTTATAATGTGGTGACTGCCATTTGTTATTTTTTTTTCATCAGTGTTGAATTTACCAGTAGATGCTTTTTCTCCTACAGATATAGCCTATTTGTTCTCTTCATCTCAAGAATTTATCTCTTTTAAAGCTTTTAAGAAATCTGTCCTATGAACAACCGTTAACAAGTGAGTTTTCACATATGTATTTCTAATGCAAATATAGCAACTTGAAGAGTTTTCTCAGTTATCATGTCCTTCTTATCAGGTAGGTCTATGAAGGTCATTGTTAATGGCCAATCCTCTGAAGCACATGAGTTCAATGCTGGCATTCTCCAAGGCTCCCTTTTTGGTCCTACCCTCTTTCTATTTTATATTAATGATCTGCCTAAGAAGTCATTAAAAGATATTACCATGTTATATACATTGAAATTTGAAAAATAATTCATTACTCTTGTTGCTACATTGAATTGTCTAATATATTGATTAGACTGAAGTTTGATCTTAAAGCAAAGTTCATTAATTAGCTGTAACATTGAGGAAGTTACATCCAATTCATGACCTCATTCCATCAGATACTTGAAATTTGCCAACTTTGTTGGAAACTATTTTTATTACTTTTATTCCAATCCTTTTATCAATATATTCTTTCTAATTTTCATCAAAGGCTGCAGTTTTAGTTCTAGTATTTAATTATATAAAATCATTGATAAATGTGTAGATTTTGCATTACTATTTGAAAAGATTATTTTATATAATTATCCCACCAATAGAAAGCAACAATTAACTGTATACTTGAGAATAAAATGTATACCTTCAGGTAAATCTCATTTTGAAACATAACTTTCTATTAAGAATTTTTTTTTTTTTAGTTGATGAATATTGTCTGACTGACAATAGCATATACCATTTCCATAATTATTTTATGTATGCTATGTCCTGTTTATGACCAAAATTGAATTTTAAGAAAAAAACATCTATTCCTGTATAGATAAACCCATGAAATTAAATCTTTAAACCTCTTCATTGACTGCCAAAAATATGGTAGAAAATAGACAAACGTTTTCTTGAGAATATTTTATAGAATCAAGTACAAAAGGGATATAATCCACATTGAATATTAAAATCAAATACTATATTTTTTGCTAATTTAAAAAAATGCACATTGATAACACAAAATTTGTCATTCAATCTTTTACTAGTTTTGCACTATTAACATTCTTGAGCAGTAAATTGATTTACTTTTATGCAAAACAAAATTTAAAGATATTTTCATATACTTCACCAATTGCATAGCCATTATAACTGGAATTGAATTGTAATGAAACCTTCATGTTATGCAAAAGTGAAGAGTAGTTTTGTTTAATGAAACACATTTTCAGTGTAATCAGTGTGTTTTAAATAAGCCTAAAGCAGTGGTTTCCAAACAGTGTGGTGCACCTCATATGCCAAAAATAAATATGATTTTAAAATTTAAAATATTATGAATTATTTGTAATTGCATGCATGAATCCCAGTATAAATAGTTATAAATAAATATTGACCAATTTTATCATTGTGATAAATTTTGCAATATATCAAGTATTAAGAATATAGTAACTACGCTCTGCTAATTGGAGGAGAAAGTTATCAATGACATTCTGACATTGAATCCATGGTTGTTTCCCTTTAACCTTCTCTCTGTTTTTTATTTTTAAATTTACTTTTTCTCACATAAAATTTGGTGATATGCAAGGAAATTTTCATTTTGAAAATGTGACCCAGAGAAAAAAGAATTGGGAATCATTGGCCTAAAGCATTTTTCATATTGGATAAAAGAGTAAAATGCTAAAATGAATTTATACTTAAGCTAATATTTAAACATATTAAAATTGTATTCTCAGAATATATAAAATTAATTTTTAGTTGCAACATACAATGATACTGTACTGTTTTATATAATACACTTGTTAGGCTAAGATCTGTGAGAAAGGCAAATTGTACCTATGCATGGTCAAAATGAATATTATTAATATATATACACATGACTGAAAACTCATGGTGTAACTTGCATTTTTTTATTGTTCTCATGTAGTTTTTCTTGGATCTTCATTTAGACATGCCATATAAGAAAAGATTCATTCTCTAAATTATATAGTGTTAAAGTAAAGATTGATTCTTATTCTTTTATAATGATGTTATAATATTATAAATCTATATTTTAGCAGTCATAACTTTATGCAAATAATTGAAATTAACTTTTTGTATTAAAAACTAGAGTAATTTGTTTTGTGTGACTTCTTATAAAAGGTTGCAATATATATATAATCTTAAGTATTATCTCAAATAAAATAAAAACTTAGCTTTCTCTTCAGTCTTTATATAGATATATCTTTACCTAAAGATAAAGCATTTATTTTACACAAGAAAAATATATTTTCTAACATAATCCCGTTTCTTGTCAATACACATAGTCTTTAAACTTCTTAAAACTTATAATTCTGCATACATCAAATATATTGTAAAAGTTTCAACTCAAAATTCAGCTAACTCTAGGTCAGGCATTGCTCTACCCTTATATATGCTAATATCAGAGGAAAGGTGCTTAGTATTGCATAGGGCCCGAATGTGCAGCAACTTGATATGGCATCAATTCTACTAATAGAGGGATCAATTTCGATCATGTTAAGTAAACATGGTGGCTACACCAGTCATCAAAAGTCTCCAGAATGTTTCTCAAACTAATTCTGAGCAACTTGGTCATGATGACAAATTGCATTATACTATTGGATGGAATAACCTATTACTGAAATCTGTGAATGGGTGTAAATGGTCATGAAGCAGTGCAAAGTAGTGGTCACCATTCAACGACATGTTTAGACAGACCAGAAACCCCAAACCATGACATTTGAAAACACCCAACACTATAACATACTCCACCAGTCTGCACAGTGCATTGTTGACAACTGGGATTCATGACCTGATGGAGTTTACACCATACTCAAATCCTACCATCAACACCTGGAACTGTAATAGACAACGCCATATATTGCCAGGCTTCCAGGATCTAATTACTGATGTCATGAGCCCAGGTGAGCTGTTGTGTTTGATTTTGTGGTATTTTCAGCTCCCATGGAAGCTAAATAACACTGAACTGACTTGATCAATATTCATCTGGCACCTCCTGTTTTGAATTTGGATGTGATTTTGATCTAGTGTCACTTTTTGTTACTGCCAACAATTCTAGTCAGACACCTTTTGTTATGATCATTAAGGACACATAGTCAGCCACTATGTTGTCTGCAATGGTTAGTAATATCTTGTATGTAGATTGAAGGATGTCAAATATTCCCACATTTTGAAAAAAAAATGGAATGTCTCCTCTACTTGGTTCCCACAATTATACCTTGTTAAAACTCCAATAATTCACATCACCTTGCCATGAGCAGCATTGACTTACTTGATGTTAGAGCACAAGTGATATAGGTCTGGACATTTCTTAAGGTATGGTGATGTTAAGTACCATTACCTTTATATACTGCTATCACATGGTTTTTAGTACATCACTATATTATTCTAACTTGTACATTTTCAACTGATAAATCTTTTCTTTTTCTTTTCTTGTTAATTTTCTATATCTTGACTTTTCATTTGTATTAATCTGTTGGAACATTGACAATAATATATTTTTCAAGAGTTTCAATAATCTTGTTTACTATATTCATTAATACAAAAGTTAACAGTTTTCAGAGCAAATAGAATAATAGATAATAGGTTATAATAACTTGCCAAGAGAAGACAGTGCAACTAAGATTATTATTTATGAGTTAGATGATTATAAAAATATTGTTGATAATATTTACAAATAATTTGGCTATAGATGTGGGAACAAGCTTAGCTATACTATCATGAGGTTACTTCATTGAATTATTGGACAGAAGGCTGCAAAATATCTGGTTTAGTTTTCACGTTGCAAAAGAATGAAAATCCTATTTAATAATAAATATTTCTTTGTTTTTGGCGAGCTTTATTTTAAAATTTTCAATTTTGAAGTAGAATAAATTTTAACAGATTACATGTCTAAAAATGACAAAAAATACTCAAACATACTTGCATTTAGTAATTTCAACTTGGACTTTGAAAACCATCAATATTTCCCTGTATTCAAATTAACAACTTTGAAATATTTAAAGTTTATTAAACAGGTTATTTTTTTTTAAAACGGAAAATAACTGAGTTGAAAAATAATTCACTAAGAGTGTACTAGACGATCCTAAGGAAAGAAGGAAAGAAAAGGAAAAAGGAAGGAAGGAAGAAAAAGAAAGAAAGAGAAATGTATGATTGACCCAATTGAGGGTGGAGATAGGAGTCAGAAAGAGATTTAGGTCAGCGTCTTCTTTTTCAATTTAAATAATTTTACATTGCACCATTAACTTTTGCATGGAAAGACACCTTATCAATTTGGATAAAAGAGGAACAATGAAACAATTTTTAATCAGAGAAAAAAGTGTTTTTTTAGTGACCGGTGGAACGATATACAGAGACCTGTTAAATTGGACCGTTAATAAAGTAGAGACATTTCAATGTAGATAATTAAGATTTTCGACTATCAGGTTAAAAAGAGGGACAATTGCTTTTGGCTCACAGAGGAAATAAGAAAGGCGGAAAAAGATCCTTTCTAAGAAGTCAAGACTAATTAGCAGCGGGCTGTTTGACAAAGTCCAGGTGAGAGAAAGCCAAAGATTGTCATTTTCGTACGTGCAAAAGGGGCAAAATTGGATTTTTTTTTTAAACAAGAACGATGTAACCACGCCCGCAAACAGAGGGGAGAGGATGTTCGATCAACAAAAATTGGTCGAATACGATCGTGACCTGCGGAAGAAAAGGGAAAGAAATGTTTGATTTTGGTCGAATTGACCTTGCTCGATCAGGAACGATTGGTTGAAAAGCGGTCATTCGAGAGACTAAGAGAGATTGTTCAAATACTGCGAGGAAGTAGAAAAAACAATAGCGATTGGAGAAGACAGAATTAATGCAAATTATGAAAATAGACCCACCCCAGTTTGTTGCGGCGTCAATATATTGTCGACAGAAATGTTGAGTTGGAGTTGCAGTTGGAGTTGAGAGTTGGACCGCGGGCAGGGGATAGAGCCTGAACGCGGCCATCAAACGATTCACTCGCCCCTTTGCGGGCAGAAGAATCCTCGGACAAGAAGAACTTCCAAGACGAAGAAGAAGATTGCCTGAAAGCCTGAGAAGAATTGGAGCTGCAGACAAGCCGAAAGTCGATGAGAAGTTAAAGTTGATCGGACGGCAGGAGAAAAGACCACCTCAGACGATGGGCTAAGTTGAAACAAGAAATCTTCCACCAAGTTGAAACAGGAAAATTTACCAGCCCAAGTAGACGAAGAAGAAGAAATACAACTCAAGTCGGAGAGAAGAATCAACTGCGAATGATCGATTAGCCCCAGTGTCGAACATATACATACATGATTTATCATAGGTGTTGTGATGAAGAATTGCCATAGTCCACAGAGCGGGTCGGGAATTGATGAACAATTTTGTTTTATGTAACGGACTTTTATAAAGGTTGTTACCCTTTTATCAGCAATTTTGTTTGGTGTCGTGAGTTTTATTTTAAATGTTTTGCCACCCCTGTCGGACTCAACTTGAAATCGGCCCCTGATCCAAGCTGGTCCCGTCTGTCTAATTCTAATCGTGGGTAGACAGACCGGAGATCGGTAATGAGCTTTATTTAAATATATGTCTGACCAAAGGATGGCACATTTTTTAGGAGCGACCAGGAGGAAGCGACGTCAATGGCGCCAACCAAAGGATCCGACAATCACTTTTGTGTTTTACCGTCACAATATCAAGATATAAAAAATTAATTACACCTAATTTTTTCAATTTTGGGATGTGGAGCTATTATTATTTAGTTTTATTTTATTTGGATTATTTTCTTCATTTATCACAACGTTTATCAGTTTATAATTATCTAGTTAATTATAGAAATTCTGATTCAGTTTATTTAATCTACTTGGTATGGACTTCCCTTTCCAGCCCATAACTTTGATATCTGACCAAAGGGTTATATTTATTTGGACTGTTCAGTTATTACCTTGTCTGTTTCACCGAGTACAAAAGGATGCTGACCCTGGGCCAGGGATGTAAGTCAACCATTCTGTAATCTGACTTTGATAATTTTCTTGCCCTTAAAATGTTCCATGCTGATTGTTTTGTGATGTTTTTAGTGATTTATGATTTCATTTGCAGGAAACCTTCATTTTTTTCTTTTGTTTTCCAACAAGCCTTAGGAAAATTTATCAGATAAGTTGATTGGTTAATATTGAACATTTTGTTTTTTGGTATTTTCACTTCATTCAAAGCTGTTATCATATGATCATAAACAAACTTTCCTCAATAACAATATTTCATATAAGATAACTCAACTTGTATCTTATGAAAGAAATATAAACAAAAAAAATGAACCTAAGAAAACTCTACATAATAATTTATCTAATGCATTTGATACATGAAATAATTTCAACACAATTTCGATAAAGACAAACTGTCCTTATTAGAAAATAACTTTATGAGACAAAAATCTCGAAAACATTAATTGAAATAATCCAAATATAAACATTTTAATTTTGCTCATCTTACTCAAACCAACATAAATATAAAAAAATATTTAAATATAAAGGAAAAATCTATTTTTTGGCTTTTAATAGATAAATAAAATATAAATAAAGAAAGAATATATTTTCAACAATTTAATTCCCTTTCATTTAAACAACATATAAATATTTATACCACATCGCGTCTTCCAATGATTTCTATTCCGAATATATAGAATAAAAAAAAATTGAAACCTATTATTTTAAGTTTTTCTGTGTGTCTGATATGTTCCTATAAAATCTCTACATTTTTATTAAAACGAAACGTGTTGGCAGTTTTTCCTCTTGTCATTTACTTTATGCCTTTGCTGATATATACATGTACACCTGATTTTGGCCTGGTATCACACACACACACACACACAAACACACACACAACACAACACACACATCATATCTTTGGTCTGTATAAGAAACAAATTCACTATTACGTTTCACTATTAATGCATAAATTTATTCGATTATGTATTTGGTAAATCTGGAAGTATATTTGGTTTCAAATCTACCTCCTTTATATATATGTATTATGTGTATTTCATATATATATATATGTATATTTAAAAATGATATAAATCTCGACAAAGTTTCAAGAAATCATAACATTTATATATATATATATATATATATATATAGGATATTGTAATGTTTTAATTGGAGACATGTTTCTGGAAATAATTTAGAAAGATTTTTTAATCGTTTCATTTTTCATACAACCAAGGGAAGCCATTATGAAAAGTGTTACTGAGAGTTGGAGCGAGACAAGATTATTTTAAGAGCAAGGAGTGAAGAAAGGATGAAGAGAAGGATAGGGGTATATCAGGATATCTGGAGACATTTTTGAATTACTTGAATTTTTTGTTCTTCATTGCTATTCTTGTTCCAGAATTAAATAGTTAAAAGGGCATGAGAGTTTTAAGATAGAAGCCAAGTTTATCAGAGCATGTGCCATTTACATGGAGCTAATTCATTTTACCCTTTCTCAAAGTATATTTTTCCACTTTTCCTGTCTGTAATGCTTGCCTTTTGGCAGTAATTTAGGGAAGATCAAGTGAAAAACTCCATTGGAAACATTAATAGATTTTCCAACTAATTGAGTTGCAAAGCTATAACTTAATTTTCATGAAAATTTTCAAGAATTGAGTATTCATCTGAAAGCTTTCATTATAGAAACTGGGTTTTCAGGTTTTATTAATCAAGCAGTGTCCTCTTCAACAATATAAGATGGTATTATCAAATATATGGTTATGGTATGGAACTAAACAAAACCTCAAATGAATATTTAAAATGGTTGTAAGTGTTCATCTTCTTATACTATACAGTTGACAGTTAACAACCGATTGGTCAATTATTTCAAGACGAATTCGGGATGTTTTCCGGTCTCAAATGAATGACAAACGCAGGGAATGAAATATAACAAATAAATGTATTGACATAATAATACAATCGTTAATGCAGTTAGAAGATCCAGAAATGCAGGATTAGTAGCAATACCTGCGTTATATATACAGTCTGGGAAATTCAGAGAACGAAATAGGACTTCCTTCTGAGTCAGTTGGAGACGTGCTCATGGAAACTATAAAAGGACTCCTACAAAGTGGTTACCTCACACTATCACTCTCACTATCGTGTATTCACCGGCAACAGTACAAGTACACACTGGGCGAGTCCACTTGTATGAAAAAGGGGTGGACTCCATAACACCCCCCTCCTTAGATCCCTTTTTGGAGGGGGGGAGTTAGTATTGTTTTCTCTTATGGTCGATAACCAGAGGTTCGGTAAATTTTCTCTTCCTGTTTTAAATGATCTCTTTGGTACAATAGGTGTATACTGGTTTTTGTTCTTGTTTGGTAATAATTTGTCAAACACAGACTGTATTTTTAACTTCGTCCTCTGCATAAATTCATCCTTTTCCACTTCTCTTCTTATCTCTCACAAAGTCACAGGTAGTTCCTTTACTGCCCTGTATAACTCTTTACTGTTTTCATCTATGGTAGCAAATGGCACGTTTTGCTTCTTTTTACATACTTGTTGGACATTTTTTTTTTTTAATTCAATTCTAGCTGCACCCTTACAAAACAAACTGATAGGTAGATCCTAAACGTTGAACTTTTGCATCCAATCGATACCTACTAGATTTTCAGTATCTTTCATGACGTATATCTTAAGTTTTTTTGTTTTCCGTTAAATTTAACATTCACGATTATTTCTCCTTCAAATTTTATTTGCTTGCCTGTAATCGACTTTGCAATTTTTTGTGTATGTAACATGGTTGGTCTGTTAAGTTTTCTCCATGTCTGTAGGTTGATTATCGTGAGGTCGGAACTCGAATCCAATTGCAATTTTATCTTTTTATTTAAAATTTCAAGTTCCACATATTTCCTTATGTTGGTATTTTCTTCGTTATGCATCCTAGTAGCTCTTATTCTACTAGTATCTTTTCTGTTCCTACATTGGGATGCCTTGTGGCCCTTTTTTCCACACTCAAGACAGGTTTTATATCTAAAACGGCAATCCTTGTTCCAATGTAGTCCTCCACATCGATAACATGCTGATGGGGGGGGTATATTTGCTTCAATTTTCGTAATAATTTGTCCTGTATGTTGTACTATTTCTCTTATTAGAGAATTTTTGTTTTCTTTCCGGGTAGGGTGAGAATCTTTTTTCATTATTATAGAATTTTTGTTTTCTTTCCGGGGAGGGTGAAGAACGTAGACTTTTGTTTAACTTACGTATATGAGATACAGCTGATTCCCCAATGTCCTTTGCGTCTTTCTTTATACTTAGGCATCTCTGGCAATCTTCCGATAATTGTTGTAGTGTTAGTCCCGGTTCATTTTGTAATTTTGTAAGCATTCTTTTGCACATTTCGCTATCTTTTGTTGAAACTAACCCTTGAACAAAGATGAGACATTTGAAATTGTCTGGGGTTAATTCTGCTAGTTTGAAGTCGTCACAATGTTTATTTATGATTGTGGCAAACGTGGAATAATCCTCATTATCGCCCTTTACCAGGTTAAGGCATTTCCAACTCCTGTGGAAGAGTGATGTTTTCGGGCTGAAGAGTTCTTTAAGACATGACACTGCTTCGTCAAATGTTAATTCGTTCGTCTTTTTTGGCAAGATATAATCCACAAACTTTGTATTATCTTCAGTTCCTAATTTTCTAAGCAATAGACGTAGCTTTTTTGCTTCTGTCCAATTTTGATAGTCAATGTTAAAGATGTCTTCATGTCTTCTGAAGTAATCTCCAAAATTTTTGTCATCTAGAAAATATTTGAAAATCTCTATGGTATTCCACACTGCATCTTGTGAAAAAGTTGCCTCTTTTTCAATATCTAATTGCTTGTTATCTGCTACTTTCAATATTAGTTCCTGGAGATCCTTCTGCGTTTGTAACAATTGCTTTTGCCATTTTTCTTTTATTCTTTCTTGTAGTTGTAATTGTTGATCATTTTGGTATTTTACCAGTTCTACCAAAATATTTTTAAAATCTTCCATGATAACTCAATTTTACGTATTTTTACTCCTCGTAACTCTTTGTCGCCAATTTGTTGTGGATGACGAGGGAAAAATTTTTTGTTGTTTGTTCTTCCTGTGTGAGTTCAAATCGCTCATCGTCAATTTGTTGTGGACGAGGGGATGATTTTTCTATTTCTTCTTCTCGTGTTAGTTTGAATCACTCGTCGCCAATCCGCTGTGGAATGTCAAGGGAAAATTTTTTGTTGTTTGTTCTTCCGGTGTGAGTTCGAATCGCTTGTTGTCAATTTGTTGTGGACGACAAGGGAAAATTTTTTGTTGTTTGTTCTTCCCGTGTGAGTTCCAGTCTTCATCACCAATTTGTTGTGGATTCTGGGATGAAATCCAGTCTCTAAATGAATGACAAACGCAGGAATGAAATATAGCAAATAAATGTATTGACGTAATAATACAATTGGTAATACGGTTAGTAGATCCAGAAATGCGGTTAGTAGCTCCAGAAATGCGGTTAGTAGCAAAAATAATATATATACAGTCTGGGAAATTCAGTATCAAAGTATGACTTCCTTCTGAGTCTACATGCTTGCAACTGTGACTCCTACAAAGTGGTTACCTCACACTCTCACTGTATCACTCCTACTCTTCCAGGTATTCACTAGCAGCAGTACAAGTACACACTGGGCGAGTCCACTTGTATGAAAAAGGGGTGGACCCCATAACAATTTACTTACCTGCAAGCTGTGAATTGTGTGTTTTAAACATTTCATATTTATTTGCAGCCAACAACAAATACTAGACTTGTAATGACAGTTATATTTTCATGTGTTACATATAATTTTGCACTGATAATTTCATTTTATATTTTAAATCTGAGTTTTCCAATGAGTAGGTTGACTTTTCTGCATTAATCTTAATAATCTATATTAAACAGCAAAAAACATTCAACCTGTAAGAGCATAAAAGGCTTACATTTATGCACTATAACATTTCCATTTGTGAGAATTGCTATTTTACTTGTTAGTTCTACACGTTCACTGTTCACATAATACATATACTATATATGTTGGCATACAAGGTGACCCCAAATTTTCAAGTTAAAATGTAGGTTTTGCCCTATACTCACCATACAAGACAACCCACCTCTCCATATTGTATTTTAAAATGTATTGAATTTATTAAATAAATTCAGTAAGCATATAGTACCTTTTCACCCAAATTCTAATGAAAAAATGGTGAGGAAATATTGTTAATTAACTACCACAATCTACAATACCTCATGAGTGGGTGCTGTGTTTTCGATAAGCTATTGCAGTAGCCTGAATGACTTTTCCCTACTAACCATCCACTTGTTCTACTGTTCTTGAATGCAATCTTTAAAGAACTTGTTGAGACACACATCCAATGGTTGTATCAGTGATGTCAATCCTCCAGGAATAACTGCCATGTCTGTCTTTATTCTTACTAGCCATTTCTTTGTGTTGGTAGTTAAATGAGACTTGAACATATCCCACACCAATGGGAGACATTGTTTGCTATGTCCACATGGTTGCCTACTTCATCATATATGATCAAGTCATAGCTTAATCCCTCGTTCATCCATCCAGCTTTTTTTGTTGACATGTACAAAAACTTCAACAGAGAGCTTGATTTTTGGCATTGTTTTACTTTTAAAAAATTATCATTGGATTTTGTTTGGTGCCATTTGTCATGCATGCTAGTACCACTGTAAAACTTGATTTTTCATGTCCTATTGTTTTAATTAACACTGTTTTTGCATCTTTTCAGTCTATAGTTTTATTTCTAACCATATCAAATTTTATAGGGGTTTCATTCATATTACTTAGGGCATAGTCATGTTCCTTGTGTTATGTTACATATCGATGGAAATTAATTATTTTGCTGTCAAGATCTGCCAGTAATTTTTGTATGATTTTAGGCTTTTACTTCAGTACCGGATTATTCCTTTCCATGAACCTAGTACACCAAGATGCAGTGGTCTTAAATCCTTTGCTGAAATCTGGAATAGATTTAGCCCACTTAACTGCAAAATAATGTATATTTTGTGTCATTATGTAACCATTTTGATGATGTTCACACACTATGTTTGCTACATGATTTTAAAGTAGTGACCAATGTGCAGTACCTGTTCTTAATGCACATTTAGTCCTTGAAATACTCTTTAATGTGTTAATCCTTTTCCTCAAATCATCTTTTCTGTTACATCATAATGTCTTGCAGCAGTGCAATTATTATGTTCCTTAGCAAAATTTACTGCTTTTGAATTGGAATATGCTTCAGATTCATATTTCTTTCTTTTACCAGTAGTTAATAATGTGGCCATGATAGGGTATTGTGATAGCTGGATTCTAATGGATAGTTCTAGTAACAAAGTAAGAGCACACACCTCTCTACCTGCTCACCAGAACTGGCTAATATTCTAAACTATGTACCAGTCCATTATTCCTATAAACATCTTCTTTCCTGAACACTGTCTGGCAAAGTGCTTTGAATGCACCCAAAGTTAGCAGTTGCTCTGTTTACAGTGTGTGATGATGGTTTTGTATTTCTCTCTTTGACGAATATGTGTTTTATTGTTGTGCAATCATAGCACATATTATATAAGGTAAGAGTATTTTTATTACACTACACTTTTATTATTTTATTATAATAATGTGAATTAAGTTATTTCAGTAGAAAATATCTGTGTTGATAGTTACCAAGGCAGGAGTTAAGCCTAATGTCAAAAATCTCCCATGCTAACAACTTACCATAAACTGCAGGATTTAAGGTTCACATTTTATATCTGAAATATAGGATGGTGGGGGGTATTTTTTTAAGGTTAAAAGGTCACCTTGTACAAACATATACGGTATGTTGGTGCATACTTGCATAATGTGTATATATGCTTATATTATACTACCCGAATTAACTGCACCTTGCTGCATGTCACACATTTTTTTTTAAGCAAATGATGATTGATTTTAAATCATTGTTATAATTTGTGGGGAAAAATGATGCATCTCAATATTACTCAAGGATCTTGCCTATGTGACATCCATCTTCTAGCTTTCTCCTGTTATATTTTGGATAGGAGTCATTCCTTTGTTCAAATTTAAATTTAATTTAAATCAAAGGGAAAATAAATTTTGGTGTGTGTATGTTGGGTGGGGGGGGTGATCCCCCTTTGGACCCCTTTGATCAAAATGAAATATAATTATCCAAGTACCCTGGGTAATGTAGTTTCAGAATATATATATATATATGGTTATGGGAGGTCTGCCTCCAAAACCTTAGAAGTTCAATAACAAACAAACAGAGCCTACAACTTTATATATACATATTTAAGCAAGCAATATGCACATATATATGGGAGACATGTGCAAATGTTACCAAAGCTTTTTTTTTTAAAAAACTAGTGACTCATATATATATATATATATATATATATATATATATATATATATATTAGCCAGATTAAAAACAAGTCCTCTTAAAGGGCAGATGTAATGTTCGATGGCCATCTACTACACTGTGGTAGACTGGGCTCCATAGTTATGTTTACAGTGAGTGTGGTGATGACATGTCATTGTTAAGTGGAGGGATTTCTAGACTGAAGTCAACAGCCATAGTGGAGGGTTTCTTAGATGGAATCAACACCATGTGTCTATGACCAAGTGAGCCTTCAGGTTTGAGGACATCAACTGTGAATTGACTTGAAGAGAGATGGGCTCTGACAAGGTCTACTTGCAAAAGACATATACTATGGATAAATGGATACCTCTCTGACTTTCATTCCAGATATGTGGAATGAATTGGTCAGTTGTTCAACTGAACAGTGACCCTATAACCACACTCAGTCATAGAACTGATGATGAGGATGATGATGATAATGATAGCACACACACACACACACACACACACACACAAAGATGTACTGAAAACTTTATAGTCTAACCTACTTTCCTAAAATCAGTATTTTAGCAACCAAACATCAGAATACTGATTTTAGGAAGTGGGTTGAGAAAGCTAAGATGTTTTTATCTCTCTATTTTGCATATACTCATCAATGATTTGTGAATTTGATACATGCTTGCATCTATATTAATTGTTAGACTGACAGATTAGAAATATTGAGTTAGGTTTAAGCAAAACTTTTAGAAAATGGTTTACAAATTCATTTTTTCAGTTATTTTTTTTATATCTGTAAGTTATATAATTTCAAATTAATATAGTATGTTAGAACTCCAAGCATAAAAATCTAGATTTTACAATACTCAAAAAAAACATTTTTTTTCATTTTCAGATTATCTACTTGAAGCATTGAATTTAGCATTTATATATTTTCTAAGCTGAATTGAGTTTCACTATATGTGTGCACATGCACATGTGTGTATGTTAGCATCTACTTCAAAATCTGATGCATTGATTCACAGCAGCTGTCAATAAAATCAAAGCAACTGGCATTGAGTGTTTGTGTATATAAATCGTTATTTTCTTATGAGTGCATATGTGACTATATGAATAGTTATATATATTAGAGTGTATGTCTCAAAAATTATAAAAGATGGAATCTTAGGTATGTTGAGAGATGTATATCTGAGGTATTTATACTTATGTTTAGATGCTAAATAATTGCTTGTTTCAGTGTAGGACAGAAATCACCTTGAGGCCATGGCATATTAAAGGAGGAAAGCTTATACTGTAATGCTCCTACTAATTCTTTGGACATCCTGTTATGATTTTAAATGGTATTCTGCATAGAACTTGTGTTGCTACAATGACAGTATAGCTGTTTCTAGTCAAGATTCAAAATCATTTTTTTAGTTTGATTTGTCATCCATTTGGCTAATTCTCACTACCACTTTTTATCTACATTGTGGATTTGTATATCTGGAGGATCGACTCAGGGGAGAAAAACTTCCTATGCGGCTCAGGAGCCAACTTTCCCTCAGTGGACGAGGCAATTGACTCTATGTATTTATTCCATCTCAGGTCAGCAGTCAACGTGAGACCGAGAAGCCGCCATGAAGTTGCTCTCGGGAAGTTGGCGTCCGAGCAACTCTCTGCGGCCTTCTCGGTCTCACGTTGACTGCTGACCTGAGATGGAATAAATACATCGAGTCAATTGCCCGTCCACTGCGAGAAAGTTGGCTCCTGAGCCGTGCTAGGAAATTTTTCTCCCTGAGTCGATCCTCCAGATATACAAATCCACAATTCCCCTGCATGGGTATTGCTGCCATATATGGTCTGGCGCCCCTTCTGTTTGCCTCGGGGTTCTTGATAGGCTCCAGAAGCGGATATGTAATATGGTTGGGCCTACCCTGGCGTCTCGTCTACAGTCACTTTCTCACAGACACCGTCGCCTCCCTCTGTCTGTTCTACAAATACTTTCATGGAAATTGCTCCGAGGAACTGCATTCGCTGGTTCCCAAACTTCATGAGTTCAAGCGCCCTACGAGGCTGGCATCCCGCTCTCACCCCTTCACTGTCGAAACTCATAAATGTAGCCGTCTCTTCTACTCTAATAGCTTCATGTCTCGCACCTCTCGCCTGTGGAACTCTCTTCCCTTCTCCTGTTTCCCTGAGAGTTATAATCTCCAGCTATTCAAGTGTAATGTCAATCGACATTTCCAGTTGCCTTAATCTATCTACTACCCTCATCCTTTCTTCTATCACTCCTATCTGATCTTCCTATTTTCTGTAACCCCTTGCGTCCTAGTGGCTCCCCGCCTTGCTTGGGGTGAAATGCTTAAAAAAAAAAAAAAAAGGTCTGGACAGAATTATAAGTATCTATTTATGCACATATTTACACAAATGGTTTTCTAGTATATGTAGTTCCAAAAACTTGTTAGATTAACTTTGAATAATAAAGCACTAACCTATCCTTCCATCCTAGGTTCAAAATTAACATCGTCTTGTCATCCTGGAGATAATAAAACATTAGTTTGTGATAACTGGCTAGGATTGGGGGATGATTTTAATTAAAAGTATATTTATTCTAAAAGCAACTAATTTCTTAAAAAACAAAAACAAATTCTTCTCACCATTAGAGGTAGGCTTTTAATAAATCACACACACACACACACACACAAGAAAAACATTTAAGTGCTTCTTTTTAAACTGGTGAAAGATGAAAGTTATCTCTAGACATGAAAAATATTAAGATCTAATTCTAAGAACTAATTTTGTTTTAATGAACAAAGTAAAAAAATTAAAAAAATATATTTTCTATCAATCTTTGGTTAAAAAACTTGAATGAACAATTAATGAACAACATTTTTTGTGCTATATTTTCTGCTTATCATAAACTAAACTAAAAAATACAAGGGAGAATTTTTTAAATAAACAAATATAGAACATTTGGTCATAATATGAGGCAGCTAATTGTAAATTAAAATTTTTTGATAAAGTCTAAACCCTTTTTGATTGTGAATAATTGGAATGCATTAATATTCTTTATACAAAAAATGAAGGCATAGAACCCAATTCTTAAATTCAAGCATGATAAAAGTTACTTTGAGTATGAAAATTATAACATTTCTATATAAAATTATTCAAGGTGATTTAACCAAAATGTTTACATAAAAATAAAGTTGTAATTTTTTATAAAAATTACAGTAAAATTTAATTTGTTTCTGTATTTGTTAATTTTTAAAAGTTTGATAATTTAGCGTTTTTAATTTATTTCCTAAACATTTTAATGGTATTCTTATTAATGATTACAAAATTTAAAAAAAAAAATTGTTGAGGAAAAATTAAAATTGTTTTTCAGTACAGTTCCAAGACAATGGTGAAAATAATTAAATTGGAGCTCTATCATCATTTTAGATCTTGACAAAAAAATTTTTTCAGTCATTTAACTTTGTCTTGTTCTTAAATGAATATGAGTATTTTTACTCTTTTTTTTTCTGTGATATTTATTTATTATTTTTAGAAGTTATAACACTGATTAAATGTAAGCAAGCCTCAAACTTTTATGATATCGGGTCAAAACATATTTATCTTATCTGCAAGTATTGTATATGAGCATTAGAATGCAGTTGTTAATATGTTTAAAATTGAAAGGTTTTATTATTCCATTAATTATTTAAACTATCACCTCTTTTTTTTCATACATTAATTTTACTAGTGCATTTTCCAACCTTTCTTGGCTGTATGTCATTCAGTAAGCTTCTGTAACTTTCAAACAAATTCTTTAGCTAACTAATTTTTCAGCATTATTCATAAGGAAGGTGGAAAAGAAAAAAAGGAATTTATCAACCAAATCTCTCCATTTCAACAGCAATAGTTATACAAATGTAACTAGGCTGTCAAACATGTACTCTTTCAAGCTCTCAGCAGGGAAATTCCCCAACTTTTTTTTTAATGAAATCCTTATTAAATTGACTGGTCAACAACCCAATATATTCCATCTCCTTCAGCTTCCTCACTGACCTCAATTATCTGAACTTTATCGCAGAAAGTGTCACATGTTCCCATTTTCACTCCACCAAATATTTTTCAAATTTTTCCCTCACTTCTCTTACATAACAAATGTTTGCTCTAACTACATACAAGCTGGAGGTACTGGATATTCCCTTTCTGTTTGTTATTTTAGAAACAATTAAGGATTTCTTACTCTGTTATCATTTAGTATTCACGCATAAGAAACATCAAACCATATAATAATTATCAATGTGTATTGATATATTTCTTAACCCATCTGTTGTGGAAAGGGAGGTAAATCAACTTTAATAAGTAAATTTATAAGTCATTACTTTCTTAGTCATTTTAATAATCTGTAAAAATAAAATATTTATCTACATTTAGATAAAATTAGTTCTCAAGCAAGATGAACCATTTTATTAATCAGCCCCTTTACTCCTACATTTCTTAGATTGCAGTCTTATTTGTTCAAGCCTTCCATGTGAAGCACTAGGATACTGATGTAATGGAATAACCTGTCACCTCCATGAGTGGCAGCACTATAGGTAGTAACCACCTATAAGTATCCATTAGGATAGCGGACGAGAGAGTCAAGCTGGGATCTGCAAGAACTAGCAGCCTTCCAATAGCAGCACGCACACAACTGTACTGACTTGCGATGACTGTGTGCATAACTATTACTTCCTTGCTTGTTTTACTGGTTTCTACAATAAACCTATTACTATTTATCCACCGTGTTTGTCCATTCTATATTCCTATTAGCATGGAATATAACAGATACCTTTATTAAGTGATCATCTTGCTTCAACTTGGTATTGAAATAGGTGTTGTTGCTGCCATCTTTGTCATTCTGTTGCTAATTTCCATATTTGAGATATTTCCATCTTACAATTATATTAAACAAATAAATTTTTTAACATGAAAAGATATTGAGTAAAAAAAAAAGTGATTTATATAATACCAGGAGTAATTAATGAATCATAGATACCATTGAATGTCTAAAAAATGTAAAGGGAATGGATTAACTAAACAGTTTATTAGCCTCAATTTTAGTTGTGAATTCTTTATCTCCACTTTATTTAATACACTGTTTCAAGGTTTTCTTTCGGTGCATCTCACTATTAAAATTTTGTAACAATTGCCATTGTTTTTGAGGGCTTGAGTATACTAGTGATTAAATAATTCATAAAATAATGTTATTAGTTTATGCTTAATTAACATGTATATTTATATGTGATTGATTGTATTTATCTGTCTTTATTAAAAAGCAAATACATCTTTGTGTGGATGGATTTATATTCAAGTGTATATTAATATTTATATCAAATTTATATTAAAAATATACATTAGGAATTTCAGCTAATAGTGTCAACTTTTATTAAAACTATTTACAATAACTTATTTGGCGGGGTATGGTTTTATTATAGAACTGGAATGATGTTCATTATTTTATAAATAAATATATATAATAGTATAGTCATTGACTTTTTTTTTTTTCAATTATATAATGATTACCACAAATCATAAGAAAGATATAAAACCTGAAAAAAAATAGGATATTCTAAAATTATTGAATGATGGGAGTATATAATGTTGAAAATTGCAAATAGTTGAATAAAGATCAAGAGTTAATTTAATACTAGTTTTATTATGAAAACATTGGCTTGCATGATAAAATCTAACATAACGTGTGTGTACACATACACATATATATATATATATATATATATATATATATATATATATAAAAATGACTGCTAGACAAGTTTCATGCAACCACAATTGTCAGGTGGCCAGAACATTCTGGTCAGGCTTTCTGGTTGCCTGATAATTGCAGCAGTGAGCTGACCTTTGTCTCCTTTTGTGTAGTGTTGCTGGGTAGTGTATTTGTTCTGTCTTGCTCCTTTAGATATAGAGCACTGTCTTTTACTGTTTAGGTAGGTGTCTGCTTTTTTTCCTTCTTCTTGGTTTATGTTTCATTTTTTGTTTTTTTATTTATTGGCATTGTTTTTTACTTTCTTTAGTCACTTAGCATGTTTTATCAATACTTTGGTTTGTTGTATATACACAAACAAGTTGTTAGCTTGACTAAAAAGGTATTTTATCCCCACAAAATCTGAGTTTTGGTCAGATTTTGGGAAGTAGACCAAGCCAAGAACATTGCAGCACTCTGTGTGTGTGTGTGTGTGTGTGTGTGTGTGTGTGTGTGTGTGTGTGTGTACACATACCTAGCACTGTGATGTATGTAGAAAACCTCTCGTCATTCCTCCCATTTAGTTGTCCACTTTCAAAAAGCTAGTTATCTCCAAGTTACTTTAACAGCTAGTGCTATCAGCATAGTATGCCTTTTCCCTTCCTGTGTTAGATTGGAAGTAGTCAAAGCAAGTTAAAATTAGAAATATCAGATGAATGCAATTTTTTTTAAATTTGTGATAAAATAATCAATACAGATTCCAGTTTTAACGAGTATGCTCTGTTTTGGAAATTGCACAAAAATGTTTTAATTTAAAATCCTTTCATTTTAATTTTTCAGATTATATTAACAAATTGAGTGTGAATCAATTTTGTCAGTATTTTTTTTTTCAACACCCATTTACAATAACTTTTAAAATCTAAAGATGATAAAAAAAAAAAACTTTTTTTTTAACTTTAATGTTGATATTTTTGTTATGTGAGCTTCTTTACTACTCTTGGATGGGACTTATTCTGTCTTGCAGTGATTTTTGTCTCTTTTTTTCCCTTCTTATGCACAACTAAGGAATTGATTTTCTACAAGATAGATTTTATAATACTTGATCATAAAAGAGAAAATATATCAGGAACAAAAAGCTGTTTGCACACAATTTTCTGGAGAATGTTGTATTGTCCTCACACTTGAATCTATTATTGATCAAGTAACAAGATTATAACCAAGAAATTCTGTTAACATTGTGAAATAGTTATAAGAAAATTCTTTGAGGGATTTATGTATAAGATACCAAACTTGTTGAAGTTTGAAGATGTGTCGACAATGGACAGTTTGACTTCTGGGAATTTTCAAGTTGATTCTTAACAAATAATTATACAGTGGAAGTTAAACTTCTCATTTGATAGTTTATAGATATATATTCCCCTAAAAAGTTTCTAGTTTTTCAAAACTTTTTCTGTCAAAGTACATTTCACGGTATTGATAAAATAAACTGTTATAAAAAATGTCTCAGAATTTATTTAGTTCTTATGAAACAAGTGTCAATGTTTTTTCTTGATGTGAATGCCCCAAAAAGTGAAATGTAAAAATAGGATAATGTATTCATGCCAATATATATACTGACAAATTAAATGTTTCTTTGAGACTCTGTATCTATTTTTTATTCCAGTAAAATTTGAACTGACTTCTGTCTTAAGGAAATATACAGTTTTGTATTTAATGAAAAGCAATTATAATTTATAAACAGTAGATATCAAATAAGAATAATTGAAGACAAAAATGAAAAAAACATTGGATTGACTGAAATAACTGTAAGCTTTTGTTTGTAACCTTTTTAAAGATACAACAGCTTTAAAAAATACTTGGGATATTTGATAGTATGAATTTTTTGTGATTAGATATTATATTGTTGTTTAATGTTAATTTTGTCTAATTTAATCAACACCAAACATATAATTTAGAGCTTGGAGCTGGACTGAAGTTCAGATCGCATATTTAGTAGAGGAAATTATAACATCACAAGCAATATGATAAATATAGAAGATATTACAAGATAATTCTTAAATATGAACAGTTCTATCTTAAAACTTTCATTAAGGATTCAGCTTCACTCATGGCAGGGCATGAATTTCTTGACTCTTATATAAATGATATTGTCATATTTGAAGCATCACATAAATGACATTCATGCTATGTTGCCTTCATTACTTAATTGTAAATCATGTGCAGATTTAATCTCAATTGTACAATATACTGTATTGGTCATCCTATTCTGGGCTTTATTATAGCTATTATTTCTGCTTCAGTGGCAATTAAATGCTTCACATCTATGAATCAGTGACCTCTGAATCTTTAATGTAAGTTAAATAGAAAAAAATTGTGCCAGAAACTAAATTTATTACACTGTATTACTCCTCATTTATTAATTTCTATCATTTTATATGGAACAGTGTTTAACTACATTATTTGCAATAATTTCCAATTATAATTCTTCATCCTAGAAATTCAGTGTTCAACTATTTTCCACTGTAAATCTGTGCCACTTCACCAACAATGTTGATTTGTTAATACAAAAATTTGTACAATGTTACAATTGTTGCTTAAATAAAGAATTTAATGATGTTTATTTTTATTTTCATTCATCGATTGATTTATTTATTTTACTTTTGGTATTTTTAAAATTTCATATGTACACATTTAGAGGATAATTGTATTTTTTACTTAGATATTGATAATTTATTAATAGCCTATAGAATTGGGAGTAAGTTGTTATATAAAAAGTAATTGTTGAATTTCCTTTTATGTTCCCTTAAAGATATAGGTGATTATGGCTCTTCACAACTTCTTCTTCCTTGTAGCTCAAAGCAATGTTTGACTTTTTACCAGTTTGGGGCAAGAACTTTTAAATATCTCCTCATAGCTTGTGATGTCCTTGGCACCATTATTTTAATGTCCTTCAGTTACTGAAACTGTCTCTATATATTTTTATATAGAAGTAAAAAAATGATCTGAACTAATACTAAAAAGAAATGACCTTGAAACTATAAAAATCTTTACTGTTTATTTTAAATTAGTAAGCATTCTGAACTATTTCAAAGATTTGGAATTGTAAAGAAAGAATTTTATTTGAAATTTATTAATTTATTAACATATTAATTTCTGGTTTATTTGAATATAATTTATACTATTCATGAATGCTAAATAATTTGCAACTGTTTATAACAATGCATTACAACCAAAATTGCATCAACATTATGAAATAAAATTAAAAGCAAATTTGCTTTTAATAATTTTTTTTATCTTGGATTGTTTACTATCAATTATCACTCAAATTTTTTATTTTCAAAATGATTTGTCTTAAGAAATATTCGCAAATCCTTAATTGTTATCTCAAGTCAATTTTTTAAAGCTATGCTGTAAATAATTTCCTGTGGTTCAGTCTTCTTATCTCTCCAGGAAGATTTGTGCAATTTCATCTTAAAATAACTGATATATCAAGATTCGCTTTTGGGCTTTGGCTGAGTAAAATGCATATTTTGATTTCTTATATTTGGCCACTATGGAAAATGTCAAATGATTTTAAAAAGTAAAACTTACATGTAAGCTAGGATAAGAAAACTATAATCAGACAGATGTAAAAGACCATTTTAAATTCAAATACTTACAAAATATTCCTGTTCATGATCAAAAACTTTCATTATCTTGAACTGAAAAAGAAAAACATGTAATTTCTTATTTTTGCTCTAATTCAATGATTTTGAAACATTCTATAAAATTTCACAGGTTTTATCATAGATTGGTCATATAATGCTGAACAAAAAATATTACCATTACATTACAATTTTTATGTAAATGATAGAGTTAATATCCTCTCAATATCTAAATAATTTGATATTCCTTTATATATATCAAATGTATTCAAAATGGCTATCAATGTATACAGTCAACATCATACAAATTCAAATCATAGTCTTTCTCATTCTAAAAATACACACTTAACATTATGCACTTAGTGATTTTAGATACTGTTGTTTTATCTACTCTATTATTTTTTTTATTACACTCCAAACTTGTGTGATATGTTATGCTTCTAAATATTTATGCAAATTTCTAAACTTTTTCAAGAACACAATTATTTTTAAATGCATTTAATAAGTTTTTTGTAAATATGTTATTTTCATAAATATTAATATTATCTATGACAGCTTAAAATAGCTTAAGATAAAAATGAATATTGTTAATATATTGTAGTATCTGTTCTAAAAAAACTGTATAATAGAATTTACATTGTAGTCTTAGTACATTGGGCAGTAGATGTCCTACATTTGGTAGTGTTTTTGCTTTTATGAAAGAAAATATTCTGATAGGTTATATACAAGAATCAATTCAAAGGCAAAGCTTGGAATTTGTCACCTCAACCAAATTTTAATCAGACCTAAAATAATTATAGAACCAAATTGTGATTATTATTTTGATAGTAATATGTTAGCTGTCAGCAATATCAAAATTATTATTTTTTTTACAATTCTTAATGACATTCATTTTAAGTGTAGAGCAAAAATATCAAAAGTGATCAATGATAATGATCAGAGCATTTTTAACAAAATACAGAAAAATGGCAGTTAATGAAATACATCAAAGCAAAATTATCTGTACTTTATATCTTAAAGTCTTACATATAAATACATTATATTAAAATAAGTTAGTTTGAAATATTCAAAAGGAGAGAGTTTTTTTCTAAAAAGAAGAAGGAAAACAGAAAATATAAGAAATTTTCCTCACAATAAAACTGTCAAAAACTGTAACCCATTTAGAGTCATAGGGACACTATATGTACTGCAGACATAGCAGTAGTAGTATGTATAAGACAAGATAGGCTTATTCTGAATTAAAAGTTTTCTTTCTCCTAGACTGGTTGCAACCTTAAGGCAAGATGGCTTAGTCAGGGCTATTGTGTTGCTATTTAACCCATAGCTAGAAGAGATGGATCCACACCTTTCTCAAGATTAATTGTGCAAAAGTGAACATAACAAACTCAGCTAAAATTGGCTCTCTAATTTCTCTTTCCAAGTCACTAACCATATCCACTACCAGCACATCCTATTAGTGAGTCAGATATTATTGTTGTGCATGTTATATTAGCCCACAAACAGATATCAAATGACAGAAGACAACAAACGAAATGAAGACTTAAGTAAAAATAAATATTGCCAAATTTATTTTTGTTAAAGAAAAAAACATAAACAAAAATAATATTAGTGTGAACTAGGTAAGCTCATGTAGAGGGCAAGAAATAGCATTGTCCTAAGAAGGACAGTTTTGTGGTGACTAGAGAGAGGATGACCTGAGAAGGACAGTTTTATAGTCATTAGAGAGCATTGTCCTGAAAAGGACAATTTATTGTATATCATTGGCAAGGATGGCTGGAGTAGCAGGATCTGGAGGCCTAGTGGAGATGGCTGGTGTGACAGCAGATCGCAAACTGGAGATGATGATAATGGGCTAGTTGGAGCTACTGCTGATTGCCAGGAGCTGTGGGCAGGCAGTCAGCTACTGCTGGAACAGATACTAAACTTTGATCCTAGTTACCTGGGCCATGGAACACCTGGGTATTTACCCACTGCTCCCCCAACCCCCACTGGAGAAGGATGCAACACAAGGTCAGTTATTTAACGTGGGGAACCAAAGCACATACACTCGGGTCATTGGTCAATTTTTACCCGGCACCTGCTTGTGTGGGATTGGGCACAAAGCTTCTCTGAGCTGGTCATGGCAGTGAAACAGATACTAAATATGATCATAGTCTCTGGATCACAGAACATCTGGGGATTCAGTTGTTTTTAAAAAAATGTGGGAGTGCCGACATGACATTATTATTTGCATTTATCTAATATATAGCAACTTTATATATATATATATATATATATATATATATATATATATATATATATATATATATATATATATATATATATATTGCAGACATCTTACAAATGAATTATAAATGAATCAACAACAATGCAAAAAGATTATTTGCATCATACATGTATTATTAAATTTTAATGATAATTATATATTTTACACATGTGTTTATATCACTTTGATATTATGCTCATTTGTATAATTTAAAGTATTATATATATTGTTTAGATATGTTCTGATATGTAGTCATCCATATTTGTTTTTTTTGTTTTTTTTTCATTCTTACTAGTGCTAAGTGTTTTTTTTTTTTTTTATTCTTCTAATTCATTTTTATTTTTTTTATTTTTAGTACCACAACAAGCTGTTGCCTTTTTGGGGGCAGTTGGAGTATGCCTCATTCTGCTCATATTATTTTATATGTTCCTCACAAAGCAAATGTGCTTTGCTAAGAAAAGATCTCCAGAAGAGAGGCATCCTTTAGGTAAGAAACTTCTTTAACTGGTCATTAATATATTGCTGCAAATTGTTTTAATATTGTGAATAAATTAAGTGGCAAATATCTCTTCAAACCTAAGAGAATTGCTTTTCTTCAATTTTTCTTTTATGAACAGATCTGTTTACGCAATTGTCAACATCTATGCATCAAACAGAATATTTATATTACTTTTAGGATAAATGTTCTGTTTAAATACATATTTTAATTAAGCTCTAAGAAGGACTAATAGTTTACTGGATGAATTGATTGATAAAATGGTAAACTTAGTAATAACTTTACAGATCGAGCCATTAGATGACAAATCATGATTATACGAGCAAGTTAAGAAATTTGATTTTAATGCAAATAAGCCCTCTTCAATTTTTCAAAATTTTGATGTTTCAAGATAAAGTATTATTGTATCCAGTAGATTTTCCTTTACAAAATACTTAGAAAAATGTTTGAAAATACATGAAAAGGCAAAAAGATGGTTTCAAGTAAAGCTTGTAATATTTTATGTTCTTTTGTTAATTTATGTGGTTATTCATTAAATCTTAGAATTTTGTTAAATTATTTTGAATTCTTTCTTTGTTTCACCTAGAGTAAAAATAAAAATTGGATAAATATTATTCTACTGCATAAAAATAATTCACATTAAATTGGTTGTTGTGTTATTGAGGCGATTCCTAAGTCCTAAGTATATTTAACACCTAACCAAAGATAATCTTGTAATGAATTTTGAGAAAGTTTTAATTTGAAGTAGATTAACTATCTTCAAAATTGTTATTGTATCACATTGTTGGTTTTTTTAATGAATTTTTGCCTTAATTACAAGAAAATTTAGTTGCTGTTCTCTGATCCTTTGTACTCATTAAAATTGGCAGTGACTGAAAAAATTTGATAAATATAATTTTGACTTTCTGGTCCAGTAAAAGTATCAGTATAAGAATTGAATAAGCTCCTTTGTTTGTTTTTTTATCATTGTAAACTTACAGATTTGTGTACATTTTTCACCATCTTTTTAACCATTGATCCTTCACATGTTATTTAATACTTTCTCAAGAAAAAAAATGAAAGAAACCGAAAATGTTTCTTTTTGTCTGTTATGTTTCTTTGATCAGCTATCATTGTGAGAAGTTGGAAAGTCACCTACTTGGAAATTTTATCTGATGTTTTTTTCCTAAGTAATTACTTAATTTCTACTTGTCACTTTCTGCATTGACAAAATTATTTTCAAATCTTTTTTTTTTATAAGTGATTGACATATCTGGGTTTTGTGCAAGAGAACAATCAGATTTATGTTGGAAAATTAAACATTTTATTCAACAACTTCCTTTTTCAACTCCTCAAAAAAGATTAATTGATAATAATAAAAATAGTATTATTTTTGAACTCTGAACATTGATGCTTTGATGCTTTTGAAAAACATCTAAGTGGTGGTGGTGGTAGTACTATTACTACTACAACTACTATTTGTAAGTAAAAAAAAAAAAAATTATATATGCTGGAAAGTTTTTACTTACAAATAGTAGTTGTAGTAGTAATAGTACTACCACCACCACCACCTAGATGAATCCACTTTCCAACATGTGAGTAAAATTTTTAAAGATCTCTTCTTGGTTGGGTTGAGAAGTTTTCACCACCCCTCATATTTTCCTTAATGCTTGTACAAAGTTATTTTCTATTCTAATTGTCTGATTTCATATTTGTAATTAATGGATATCTAATAAATGTCTATGTTTCCCACTTTATTCATGATTTTTATCTCATATAATTTTTTTCTTTTATGTGCCATGTTCCTTCAGGACATTGGCGATCATGGCTCTCTACAACTTCCTTTCCTTTGTAGTTCTTAATAAATTTTGTCTTTTGGCCATCTCTCTCAAACCCTGCTTCAGCATCCATTTTTATTCAAGTTCACCAGGTAGGTTATGTGTTGTTTTCCTCTGTCCCTCCTGCCTTCAATCTATCCTGTAAGTATCAAATTTTCCAAGCTCTCTTTACTCATTATGTGCCATAGTAATTTCATCTACTTCTTTCTGATGTTAAAAAAGTGTCCTTTTTGTTTACATTTTATCTAGAAGTTTCTTTTTGCTTACATGTTCAGTCCATGGTATTCTTAGCATCCTTCAATAGAACCAAGTCAAGTCACTTTTTCATCTGTGAAGAGCTTGTTCAGCATTCACTGCCATATAGGAGGATTGATATTACATAACAGTTCAGTACTCTTTTCTTTTGTTTCTAAAAAAATATGTTTCTGTTTCTTAATACTTAATTTTTGGAAGGCATCTTTCACTATCTCAATGTGCCTTCGGATTTCAGTGTCACAAAACACTTTCCAGATATTTAAATTGTTGTACTTGTTTGATTTCAGTATCACTAATTTGATATTTGCATGTTGGGCTGTTCCTATTGCTAACAACCATGTGTTCAATCTTCTTGCAGTTGATGTTTAGTCCTTCCTTCTCGCTTTCCTTCACTACATTCTGTAGAAGTTCTTGTAGTTTTCTTTCTGTATCTGCTATATAATACTTCATGTATAATTGTATAAATGATCAAGTAATCAAGAATACATTAGTGGAAATCCTTTTAGAAAAGGTGTCAATGATAAAACTCCTATTTATACAAATATACACCCTCACATTCAAGCTTAGTGTTATGGTTTTTCAAAGAAAATGTTAAACTAAAAGTTAATCACCTATAACTGTAGCCAGTAATACATACAAACATATATATAATATATTCTAAAGAAGTAATGGATTTTTATTTATTAATTTGACAGATTTTATCACTTTAAAAGTTATATTTAGTGTATACTTCTATTTGAGTAGACACTGCATTTATTTATTAAATAGTATATTTTATTTATTTCCATCTCCTGGCCTGAATATTTGAGAAATCTTATTAAATAAAAAAAATATGCTCTTTCTGAAAGGATTCAAACCTGCATCCCCATCAGGCAGAGGGAATCATCATTAGATCTGATGTGTTCTAGACCAATTGAGCTACAAAGAACTTAGCCAATCCAGGCAAGGCTGAATAATGCCTTTCAGCAAAATTCTTCCTCTTATCATAGAATCACAAAATTTTCATATCTGCTCAGTTTCATATACAAACATAAACAAAGCAATTTTCTAAAGAAGTAATGGATTTTTTATTTATTAATCTAACAGATTTTATCACTTTTATCATATTTTTCTTTAAAAAATTTTCTTGAATATTCAGGACAGTAGATGAAAATAAATAGACTGTTTAGTAAATAAATGAGGCATCTACTCAAATATGAATATCCATTAAAAAATTATTTAAAGTGATAATAAATATATATATATATATTAACAAGCATATGGTTGCAAAGAAAAGAACAAACAAGAATTAAAGTTTCTTCAGCATATATTGATCAGCTTTCAGAATACATACATAGTTGTGTGAAAAGGTGACAAAATTTTTTATATGTGGTCCATTAGTTGCTGTTGGTAAGGGAAGCAATTAAGTGTAAGGTTGTTGTTGCTAAGACTGGGTTCAGCTAATGGGTCACAGTAGTGATGACAAGAGAGGCCTTGAGGGGATTCATGAATCCTCGAATCTGTGGTAGTACAAGTGGGTGGCATTGGCAGGGTTGATTTGTGGTGAGGCCTGTTAGGTGCATTAGCAGGTTGGTTGACTAAGATCATGGTGGTGACAGTGAAGGAGGACTGGAATGTATTAGTGCAGCTTGATCGACCGGAAGTGTGTATTGGATGGGGGTGGGGATCAAACAAAAATGGTGTTTGTTACAGTGGTGATGACAAGAGAGACCTACAGTGTCATAGTAAAGCTTTAAAGTTGTTAGAAATCACAATGGTGACATAGAGAGCCTGCCAGTGTCAACAGCTGGCCTGTTGGTTGCATTCTATGTGTGACGAGTCAGGTGAAGTCAGGAATCTGCTTGCCATTTTATTAGATTGACCGAAGTCATGGTGGTAATGATGACGACATCCCGCCTGTTGACCTGGTACTGTGTCAGTCATTTATGAAGGACTTGCTTTTAAACAAATCTGGTGGCTCCCAGGCTCATCTTTTTACTTTTTTTTTTTTTTTTTAGCAACATTCATGAGTGGCTATTGTGATTTTAGCTTTTTTCAGCAATTTGTTTTGTGGATGTGATGCTCAGAGTCCCTGCACAAAAGACAACTTTTTTATTTGGGATTTTACTTTCTTAGTTCTTACCTCTGGGTAACATGTAGAGTGAATCTGAAAGAGATCTAACTGCAGTGGGTTATCTCTCTCTCAAACACACACACATGAATGACAAAAAATTAAAAAAAGGATTAATTTTGTTTTGCTAAATTATACTTGATAAAAAGTTAAAATGTTTAGTGCAAAAGATTAACGGGAACAATGTATTCTAATATACATAAATGCATGCAATTAAATATATTTGTGCACACATTTCCACATATGCACAGAGACAAACACACACACACAGGCCTACACCTAATGTTGCATACATATGCATAAATATGCATGGCTCAGACATTAGTTTGTTTAAAAATATTTGTATACAAACAGATGGATGGATTTTACACATCACTTTGATGCTTACTGACTCATAATGATCATATGCATGTAGTATTCTTTCAATTTTGTGTATTCACTTAACTCATTCAAGTTTGTTTTCAGTAGAAATTAAAGAATATCTCCATATCTTCTTCATACAGATCAAGATTTTTTAACACATCAAAGATTACTGCATGTGAAACTTTATCAAATACCTTTATGTAATCTACGAAACATAGGTATAGATTTTTCTGCATTTCTATTGCTTGATCTTGTAGTATTCTGATCATGAAAATTGCATTTCTTGTTCCAGTGTCATAAAAAGCCACACTGTTCTTAGCCTGTCATATTTCACCACTTCAAAATCTTTATCAATCTTCAAATTGTCTAATACTGTCAACATTTCTACTCAAGTCTGATCTGGTCTTGCTACTTTGTTTTTCATTTTTTTATATCCTGCCAAAGAGCACATGATCTGCTCTGCTATTTCTTTTATTTTCATGCTTACTACATCTCATTGAACCATTCTTCTTTTGATTACTTGCAACATGCATATATTTGTAGGTTTTCATCTCTTTACTTTTTCAAAACTTATTCTATTTTTAAGGTAACCATTCAATATGTCAAAAGCTGTTTAAAGAATAAGTATCTATGAGAGATAGTAATACCTTTATTCCAACACGATATAAATCAATTCAGATATAAAATGTGTTCTATATAAAATCATGTGGTGCTCTGATATTAATTTGGTCATATTTACCATAATTAAAGTAATTATTTATCATTGAAAAAGCCAAAAACTTTTAATTATACACCAATATAAGATGATATACTCTTATATATCTCCTCATATTGGACATTATTTTTTAAAACTGAATAATACATAGAGCTTATTATTAATGTTCTTGTTAGATCCTCTTAATAGCAGAAATGAGCTTTATGATAGCAAGTAGTCGTGTTACTTTATGAAGCATAAATGATTGGAGGAGATTAAAATCAAAAGGAATGTTTTATTTGGTGATCTTTTATTGAAGGGAGTTAGGAATCAGAATAGCCTCATTTTAGCCTGATTTCATGATAGCACTTCTGAAGAAGTGTAATATATGAATTTTTTCATTATGAGTTATCTTTTTTACATCCATCAATGAACCAATGTTAATTGTATGTTTAATCTTTTCACTTGTACTACATTCTTCAATTTCAGATTCTAAAATATGTTTTCCATGCTTTTACTGGTAAGAAATATGATTCTTGTCTATTTTTATAGAATACAGAAAACCAATTGATCCTTAAATACTTCAATAAAATACCATCAATGAACAACCAACATAACTAACTACAATAAGATCACATATCTTATTATACTGGGAGCTGCTGAAAAGTTTTCAGCCCAACAAAGGATTAGAATAATTATAATATTTGTTCTTTGATCAGAAATGGATCAATCTACCAAGAACTTTTCAGCACTTCTTTGTGACTATTTTTCATAAATAGACTTTATATATAATATATAGTCATAAAAATAGACTGTTAGATATGTTTATCTCTTAAATTTACTTACATCAACTGTCAAAGAAAGAACTAATTCAGTAACAGGAATCAAAAGAAAATCTCTTAATTTTTATGCTGATATTTTGCAGATTGTATACTTCTATTTTACCTTTGTAGCTTCTCTACAGTTATGTAGATAAATGTTTATATACTTCTTTCATAAGTTTTCTAAGCAAAACAAAAAACATATGAAGGACTTGGCTGTATAGATATCAGTATGTCAAAAATTCAAACTTATAAAAATACTGAAAATTTCTCAGACCAACCAAGAAAGGAATGACCTAAAACTATAAAACATCCATGGTGTTTTGTATATTTACTCTGCAGTTCAATACACAGTATATCACTTCATAACCCTTCTTATGTTTGGTTATTGAAAACTGCTCTGCTGCTACCTCCAAATCATTTGGAACTTTCTTCCCTTTCCAAATCATTTTAAGATTTGGAAAGAGGAAACAGTGTAAGATCTCCTGAATGAGGTGGACAGTCTATGCACTCAAACACCAAATTCTCCAAACCATTTATCAACTTGCCAGCCCTGTGAAAAGGTGCATTGTTCTGCAAAAAGAAAATATCTTTCCAGAGCTTCCTTGCTGTTTTTCTTTTGATGCTTCCTTTGATCAGTGAAACAATTTAGCTTATTATTCTGCATTAATTGTTTGGCCCTTCAAAAGTCATCAAAATAACTTTTATCATAAAGCTAAAAAATATGACCATGACCTTTCTTATTGATTTTGAAGTCTTCAATTTATTTGACCTTAACAACCCAAATGCTGCTACTGCATGTATTTATTATTTGGTCTCTGGATCTATTGTGATAAGTCATTCCAAAAAATTATGGCCAAATTTCTGCAAATACTGCAAAAGCAACTTAATTTTAAAGATTCTATTATAAATGTAGCAGAAAATTAAAGAAAACTTCAGATTTAAGTGGACAATATTTGAAAAAAAATTCAGTTAAAAAATATTTATTTTGTGTAATTATACAGAATTCATTTGCTTTTCAAACCTTCCTTAAAACCTTCCAAATAGAAATAATTACCCGTGATTAAGCAATAATAAGAACTATTAAATGAAATGAATTAAAAAAGATAAATTATGCTTTGATCACAATTTATTGATATTATTAATAGTGACACTTGTTGAAGGTTCCCTCATTTTGTTTATTTATTTCTTAAAGATCAACAAATATTTTATGCACAAATGACTTTTACAATCAGAAAAGTTGAAGACAAAAGAAAAAGAAGATGGACTGGAAGAGGAACCAGGAACAAAGTGCAAGAAAACCAAAGAATTGAATATTAAAGGCTGTCAAGAATCAATCAGTGAAAGATATTCTTAATTGATATTTACTGTTTTACAGAATCACTTTATTGTAAATTTAATAAATTAAATATTCTACTCTATTTTATAATGATTTTTATTTCACTAAGATTGTTTAGTTTCAAACAATTATTACCATGTTTTTTTTCAGTCTTTAAATCTAGGAGGTTATTGATAAACGACAATTCCAGGCTATTAGCCTATCTTTATAGTATTTCTGTTACAGTCTCTCTTTACTCCAGAGTTTTTTCTTCTTTGCTTCTAAAAGAGAACAATATGAAACAGTATATTTTTCTGTGTTTCTATAGTTTAGAAACTCTTGAGTTTTCTAAAAGCACAAATGTAAAATAATATCTTATTGGTAGCTGTGGATATTGAAATCATTTTAATAGATTTATTTTCTTATATCTTAAGTATGAGTCTATCTTACAATACAATGCTCCAGGTAATATTTCTTTTTTATTGTGAAAATCTGGTGTGAAGAATGTTTACCTTCCTAGGGTGATGGAGACATTTGTACATGTTTTTATGAAAAACTACTAATGAGTAGGGAAACAGATGACAGCAGTGGAAAAGGAGGAAATTAAATGTTTCTGGGCCATTATTAAGATGTATATACATACAGACACTAAAACTGTAGTTTTATAGATATGTATACACACATAAGTATGCACTAAAAATACATATACACTTTCAGATACAATGAATATGAATGGAAATGTTCATAAAAATGATGTAATTAAAAATGGAAAATGAAAAAAAAAAATGATAAAAATAACTTTAGCAAGGAAAAATGAAATAATAACTCTATCTCCTTCCTCCCTTTATGTGTGTATATGAACTGTTTACCTTGTCAGTGCTTATGCCCCAACTCTATACTCCATACAAGACATTAAAGATGAGTTTTATGATCAGATAGATACAAATCCTCCTAAAAGAGTAACAATTGCTAGTGCTTGGCAACCTCAACATCAGAGTGGGTGCTGATCATGACTCCTGGCCTAGTTGTTTGGGATAGCATGAAGTTGGTAAAAATTGAATGATAATGGCCAACAACTACTTGAGCTCTGTGTGCTTTATGAGCTATGCCTCACCAACACATACTTCCAGGCCAAAGCACAGCACAAAGTCTCTTGGTGACACCCCAACTCTAAACACTGGCATCAGCTACATTTAATCTTCATGAGAAATATGCTCATGATGTGTTCTCTTTCAGAGCACTGACTGTGACACAGACCACTCCCTGGTTTGCTGCAAATTCAGACCCCTGGCAAACAGTATATCAATGCCACCACAATCCAGAACTCAACTAAATCAGTGATATTTATCATATCTCTGAAGGATACCCTTCTTGCAAACACACTTAGAGGAACTGTCTAACAGAGATGAGATGGTCTCACAGACACCATTTACATTACACTGACCCCTTTTGGGAGGAAACAGAACAAAATACTGGACTGGTTTTAAGCAAATTTAAATGAGCTCAGCATGACCATTGAGAAGAAGCACGTTGTACTGTTGGAACACAAACCGTAACCTACTCAGGCAATGTTGCAAGCTTTGAGGACACAGAAGACAGTCAGATGCTGTGCAAATAACTACTGGCTCAAGCTATCGAGTGCATACAGTTACCTTTTGACATTAAACAGTATCTCAGGTGACACTGTAGCTCATCTATCACTCATGGAGGGATTGGATGCATTGCCACCTGCTGAGGAGCTGAGCAGAGCCACTAACAAGTTATCCACAAGGAAGGCACCAGCAATGGATGGCATTCCACCAGAGGCCATCAAGTGTTCAAAGAGTGTTCTGCTTGACCACATGGTGAGTCTACTCTGTCAATACTGGGAGGAGGGAACAATGCCACAGCATATGAAAGACTGCAACATTGTCACCCTCTATAAGAATAAGTGGGACTGAAGCAATTGCAACTGTTACAGAGGAATCTCCATGCTGAACATTGTTGGGAATGTCTTTGCCCATTTGGTCCTCAGTAGATTACAGAAGTTCACTGAAAGGGTATTTCCTGAATCGCAGTGTGGTTTAAGTTCAGAGTTTTCCACAATTGATATGATCTTCCTTCGACAACTACAGTAGAAATGCTTAGAATGGAATGGCAACAAACACTGTACATTGCCTTCATTGACCTCACAAAACATTTTATCTTGTGAGCAGGATTGGTTGTCCTCTGAAACTCCTCAAGATTGTCCAGTCATTTCATGCAGATATGAAGAGCATTGAACAATTGTTGTGTGTTTGTACCTACCTTATTTGGTGTCTTCCTCACAGTCATGCTAAAATGTACATTGAGGGCTTCAAACGAAGTCAGTGGTGTCTACCTGCACACAAAAACAGACAGAAGACTGTTCAATTTGTTTCAGCAGACAGATTGCACAAGCTGCCATCAGATTTGCCTATACTCCAGACAAGTGTGACACCTCAGCATCTTTCATCTTCACTGTCTGAGACACATTCTGTACATCAATTGGCCCAACTGTATCCCCAATACCGTAGTTCTCACCCATGCTCAGTTACCCAGCTTTTATGCCCTTCTTCAACAGCTTGTTTTCTAAGTGCGCCATATAGAAATTTGTTAGGGTAGGGTTGAAAGGAACTTTCATAACATCATCAGTCTGTGCGTAAATGTTACCATGATGGACAGGTATGGTATAGGATAGAAATTAATATAGACTAGTTGATTTATTATTATAAGATGGAAGCAAAGAACGTCTATATAAATACCTGGATGAAGCTAATCAATTTTTTTCTTCTCATAATGGATAACATTAACATTTCTGATAGTGACTGGAGATGGTTGAATATACTTGAACAAAGCATCATTAACTTTGGATATTTTCTCCATAAATATGATCTGGTTGTATTCCAGCTTATATGAAAACTGGAAAATTGTAATAAAAAAAATGAAACAAAGCTTGTTGACTGATTTCAATAAAATATTTTTGAATGAATACTATTGTATTGTTTTGGCTTCACAAACAAAGGTTTGGGAAGGTTTTCCACATCTGATGCAGATTCTCAAGCAGATTTTGAGGCTGAAATATGAGAGGGAAGGTTTTCCACATCTGATGCAGATTCTCAAGCAGATTTTGAGGCTGAAATATGAGAGGCATGTTTTTCCACACTGACTGCAAGAGAGAATTTGACAGCCAGCAAGTATGCAGCCTTACAGAGATGCTATTTTTCTTCTGCTCTTTTCTATGCCTTGATTTGTGAAAGACGTTTTTTTAATATAATCCTGTGTCCCTATGTCAGCTGCTTTTGTAGGTGACACTGGTATACAACCTAAGTTTCAGCTCCATCTAGAAAATAGAGTAATAAACTAGAGTGTTTTTTTCTAAATATATTGATTATATATGGGATAAGAATATGTAAATTATATCAAGAACAGTTTTCTTAATTAACACAGTGTTACAGACATATAACTCCATCCATGGTTTCTGCTATTATCTTTAAACGGGATATCCATAAAGCATGCAAACCTGATGGTATCCCTGTAATTTTTAGTCATATATGTTGGCTTGTGAAAGTAGTAATTCTTTCAGGAATGGAGATTTAAATTTTGATAAGATTAGATAGCAGTACTCTCAAGAATTTTCCTACTAAATCAGTTACTTTCTCTTAATAATTGTGGCATTCTTTAGAACAAAGTTGTGGTTGAATTTATTTCTATGTATAACTAATGCATTTAACAAATTGTTGTGTATAAGATCCCTCTTGTGCTCATAGATATGTTTTTTTTTTGTTTTTTTTTTGAATTTCTGCAAGTTTTTCCAATTTGTAGAGAGGAGCAGTTTTGGTGATTTATTGTATATATACTTGCTTCAGAATTATTGTTATGGGTATTTTTACATCTGATCATATCCATAATAGTTTTTGGATGTGGTTGTAATTATTTTGATGTCTAGAATGGATAAATTGTTTTGGATAATGGATATTATGGTGTTAGTAGGTAGTGTTATGTATCTATTTTTATCCAGTTTACTGTTGTTAATAATGTTATCTTTTTTGCAGTCATATTTTGTATGCTTTTCTCTTAGCATTGTAGGTGAAATAATAAGCATATTGAAGGTTTTTGAAAGTATCTTCTAAGTATAATTCTTCTTTGGGCATGTATTAGCAGCTGATGATTCTTTGTGCTCTTCAATAGAATCCTATAATTATTCAAGATTTTATCTTGTTATAGTAGTGGGAATAAAAATTGACCAGCTTATTCTTGTTGGTAGCTTTTCTGTAAACCTCAAATTGAAGTTATTTTGATGCAGCATGATATCTAGGAAGATTAAAATGTTGTTAAACTATTTTCCTATTTTCGTACTATAAGGTATCTTTATTGAATTATCCTTTATTATTGTTTTTAAATTGATTTTATTTAATTTTGATTTGCCTTTACAATTCTATGGGTATATTGTAATTAGTGATATTAATTTCTTTCTTTCTTTTTTTGAGGGGGGGATTTCATTTTTATTTCATTTTTTCCCCTTTTTCCCTTCTTATTACATTCTAATTTTAAATAGATTTCCACATATTTTTTCAAGGGTTTTCAGTGTATATATATATATATATATATATATATGGTGATGTTTATGTGTGTGTGTGTGTGTGTGGATATATATATATATATATATATACACACACACACTGATATACCTCTTTTTTCAATTTTATATAGCAGTATTATGTAAAGGGGTTCATTTATGCGATAATAACTACATAATTATTATAATTTTACAACAATATTGCATAATAATAATATACTAGAATATAACTTTTATGGTGTTTTGTTATGTAATAATACATAATTATGATGTTTATATAGGCTCAGTTTTATATATTTATTTTAATCAATTGGTGTGATTATGAAGTATTTAGAAATTTATTAATATTATAGGTCTTTTTAATATATTAATATGTGGTGTATATATTAATATTTAATATTAGTATTGAAGTGTATTTTACTGATATATATTGTGGCATTTGAAAATTTATTTTAGTATAATATTTAAGGAATTTATATATTTTTATGCATTTTTTTATTATTTTTATTAAGTTATTGGCATTTTTTATGTAATATTTAATATATTATTTAAAATGTGTTACTGTTAATTAATATATTTATATTTAATTATTTTTTGTCTTAGGCACTGCTTCTTTCTCTTTATTCTAAAGGCACTTTTCATTCAATTTCATTCTTATTTTTAAGTTAGACTTTTACTTTTATTTAACCTTCCTCTTATTGATTTATTATATATTAGATGATAAATATTAACTGTTTTTTTCCTTGTAGATGGAAATTATCTGATATAGGTTTAATTTAAAATATGTTAATTTAAATGTAGATGTTAAATGAGATACCTCATCCTGAGGTGAATATAATGATTTCAATATATTAATTTTCATATTTTTCTTATTATTTTTCAGATATATTGTTTATTTTAATAGATCTTTAATTCTGATTTATCCCTCTTTCATATAAATGAGTTTATTTCTTTGTTTAATATAATATTATTTTTGTTAATAGATACTGTGTATAAAATAAACAGGTCATTCTTCTCCTATATTTTCTCCCCCTTTCTCCTCTGACCACCCCTTATATCCAGACTTACACTATTTCCTAGTTTTTATTTTCTTCCTTTTTTTCTTTTTCCTTTTTCCTTTCCTTCCTCTGTCTGGCCATTTTTATTTCAATAAACTATCATCCATTGATTTGTTTGAAAAGTCATTGTAAATTTTATTTCAATTTACAAAGGTGAAAATGATCATTAACCTAATATAATCTTAATTCCAATTGTATGACTGATATATATATATATATATATATATATATATATATATATATATAATGTATATATATATATATATATATATATATATATATATAAATAAATATAGGTAACTACACTCGTCTTGAAAAACCTTCGGTTTCTTGATTTTCTAATGATCAAATCAATTTCAAAGGAAAAAAAAAGGTTCTAAAAAAAGAAAGAGCTAGGAACATGAATGTCTGGTGGAAATAATTGTACAGCATACAGATCCAAAGCCCAAAGAAAAAACCCTGGTATGAGTAATCAGCTAAAAAAGTGCCCAATACAAAAGTAGAGCAGACCTAATCAAACCTAGAGAGCCAGACAAACCTACCAAGGTTTCACCTAAGCGGATCGTCAGGGAAAGCTGATATATGATATATATAGCTAACCATTTGTTTAAAAGAGTATGTACTAAATGATTTTTCTATTTCTATTTTTTCTCCAGTTGTGGATATTATCTTTTACATATTTAATATCGCTGTAAGTTAGGGCAAAAGTTTCTTGCTTTGATTGAGAAACATTTTCCGAGTAATAATCCACTAAACAAGATTTTCAATAAAAATACACTAAAATTAAGTTATAGTTGTACTGATAATATTGAAAAAAATTATAAAAAAAAAACATAATAAAATTTTAAATAAACATTTAAATCTAAATAAAAATAAAAGTAATTCCATTTCAATACTTTCGATAATGAAGTATGTAATTGTAAAGTATCCATTGGAAAATAAATGCCTTACTGAATCTATTGTTAATCAATGCACTATTTCATTGACTGAAAATCCAGGTATTAAAAAATTTTGGTAGCACAAAAAACTCTTTTAAATTAAGATGGTACCAGCATATTTTGTCTTTTAACAACATGTACCATAACTGAACATCTCTATGTAAATATTTTTGGTATTTAAAAGAAATCGATAAAATCCCCACTGTAAAATGGAAAATATTAAAAAAAATGAGAATATGTCAGTCCTTAAATGACCCATGCCCTCTGTGTCTACATGAAAAGCTATACATTATTACGTTTCTTAAAATTAATGAGATATTAAATCAGTCATATGTAGACATTGTAAAATTTTCACCTTAAAATATACTTAAGGAATTTTCACAAAAGTCTATGTATTACAATTATATATCCATTATTTTATTATATATTATGGTACATGTAATATTAATTTAATTCCTTGATTTTTAATTTTAAATTGCTATGTATTAAAAAGACATAATGAATAAAATAAGAATTGTATTTTAGTTCAAAAATATATAAAAATGTTTTAATCATACCAGAGGTCCCTTTTAAGGTAGTTCTTAAATATATGTTAAAATAATTTTTTAAAAATAAACAAAACAAAAATTAACCCATTGTCAGGTATATACATATCTCTAATAATATTTCTTCATAACTTAAATGTATACTTTTTTTCTGGAAGTAAGGTATTGAGCCATTAATATGACAGTTTGTATGAATACCATACATCCCCCAATAACTAATCTATGTTTTTAACTTTTCAAATTTAGTGTTGACCTTCATTCTGATTAGTTAAAATTGACATGGCCATACGATCTAAAATAAGCAAACATAGTTTTCTATTTTCAAATATAAATCATTTTCACCAAAGTTACCAAATATTGCCTGATGACAAGATAAAAAGTCTCGAAACAGAAATTTCTGTGTTGCAATGTAAAATATTTTTATTAAAAATATCATTCTCTATGTTGTATTGAGCACTTTTTAAAAAAAAGTAAATGCTAAAGAACTGTGAATTCTAAATCTGTTCTTTCTCTTCATTTGGATGTGTGTGTGTAAATATGTAGAAAAATAGGAAAGAACACATTAGGTAAATAATCCGGGGTTCTTTAGTATTTTTGTTTTTATTTTTAAAAAACAGTGCTCCATACAGCAGTAGAGCTTGAATTATAATTATTTTAAAAAAAATATGATTCCTTCGCTACATAAGAGTTCTCATGTTTCAAAAACAAGAGCCAAAAACCTCAATATAATTATTGAAATTAAATTGAATTAAAGTATCAAGCCCTGTTTCATCCTCAAGTGAAAATTTAGGAATAACCAATCTTCAAATT